>JXUT01142276.1:0-29075 GCA_000934455.1 Apostichopus parvimensis
ACCTCAAGCGCCAAAGAAGGAAGGAATCTAGCTCTAGCTCAAAAGAAGATACCATCCATGTCTGCACTGACTGTGCTAAGGACTGCCACTCAAGGATAGGCCTGTACAGCCACCGCAGACGCTGCTCGAAAGTAACGGAACGCAATCCATCGTCTGCACAGACGGACGGAGGCCAATGAATGAATGAATGACTTGCTGAAGTACTAAAGTTGCAGGAGCCTACTAGGCCTGTCATGCTGGTTGCAATGGTATGTATAAGAAAGAATATAGTTGCTTTTATGGTTATCAGTGCTACACAGCCAACAAAATGTGTTACCAAGGGTTTGCAAGTTAAATTTGATGTTGAAGTTTGCAAAAGAATTTTGATCAAATAGTGGGGAATTGTTAATCATTGCACTACGTAATCAGCATACAATATATCTGGAATTAGCTGGGTGCTACTAAGTTGAAAAAGAGGAGCCAAGGCTATTTGTTTATGAAACATCTGGATACCATTTGGGAAGTAATGGGTGCTTGCTTATGTTCACCTATGCCCATGACTTTCATTACCATGGTAGACAGTGGCCATATGTTATGATAATTTGATACAAGGTACCCACTTGATAAAACCTGTGATGGTTGCAAGTAAATTCAATGTTTAAACTTGGCATATTAGCAAAACAATTATTCTATGCTCTATTTTATCTTTGACCAGCTGATCTTTCATTCTCAATGTCTTTGAGACACAACTTCCCATCTGGTATCTTCCTCCACAGTTTGAGAATATATACGCCAACAAACAAGGAAGAGTGTTTGTCACAAATTTGCGCTGGAATTATAGATTTGAACTTTCAGCCTGTGACTTTTGACAGATGTTACCATAGTAACTACATTATTTGAAAGTATCCCCATTATATCTGTGAAGGCTGCAAGTCAAGTAATCTTTTTCCTATTGGAGAAAGCCAAATGGCGTAGTGATTCCTTGCTACAGATATGAAAACATTTAACGATATCAAATTTTGTTTCCAGCAAGATGACTTGCACTCATGTGGATCTACCATCAAGTACGAAGTTCATACTAGCTTCAATCTTTGAGTTATCAAGGGTTTAAGACCTTGACCTCTGTTGACATCAACCATGTACTTCAAGCTTCCAGTTATAAGTTTACAAGCTCCAATTTCAAACTTGGCAATTTGTTGCTTTATGTACTAAGGTCGACACACATATGAAATTAGCAAATCATCACCACCACATGTATGGGTTCATTAGACCTCAGGCAAGGAAATACCAGAAAGCCAACAGGCTTAGTGACTCTTTGCCAACTTTTATATGAACACTTTTAATGTAATCACATTTAATCACAATCAGTTTTGAACTCAAATGAACTACAGAAAACAATACAGCTCTGCTACTCACTGAGTGAATTTACATCCAACATTTCATCCAAGCTTGAAGTTATACACTTTTCTGTGTTTGATGATTGATGACCTCAAGTAACCATTGATCTCCATAATAAATATATGTGAACTTATGAATGTTGATCCACTTGCTAAGTATGAATTTCATCTAAGCTTTTGTAGGCATTGTGTTCAGTAGGATATATCTTGTTAACCTCTGTTGACCTTTTGACCTCTTCAACAAACATCAGGGTTCTTGTGCTCACTGAATCTCATAAAAGCTTTGCTTTGAAGTTATTGATTTTAAATGTTTTTTTCAGACTTTGACTGTTGTTACTCAAATGACCATTAACCTACATATAGACAACAATACATTTCTTATAATAATTAAGCTGTACCCACAAACCAAGTATGAAATGAACCACCACACACTTTTTGAGTTATAACGTTAAATTTTGGTTCTTCCACCTAAAATGTTACACTTTTAGTATAAAAATGAGTGAGGTGGCTTTAGCTTGCAACTATTTTTAGCACAAGTTGAACTTTCTTTAACATTTGGAAAATTCAATTTCCCCTAATGTACATAGCAGAAGGTCTTATATGGGTTATAAGCAATTCAAACCAGCAAAAAGTTCTTACTTGTTATTTAAGTTATGTCATGTTACCTTATCTTCTTGCAAGTTTGAAAAGACTTTACTTAAATGTTAATTGATATGCAAAGACGATTTCAATAAAGATGCAAAACAAAAAAGGTATATTATTAACAAGGATTTCAGATTTTGGCCTCTGGTGACATGTGTTGACCTATGTGGAAAAGAATAGGGTTCTTTTATTCACTGAGGTGGGTTCACGATATGAAGTAATCGTCCATGCTTTGCACCTGAAGATAGTGTGTTTACAAGGTCTTCAAACATTGACCTCTGTTGATCTCAAATGACCTTTGTCCTCCAGAGAAATCAATGTGTTTCTTGTATCGAGGTTGGATCCACCAAACAATTATCTATGAAGCTGAATCACCATGTACTTTTCAAGTTATAGTGTCAACAAGGCTGTAAGACTTAAGTTTCTGGTGACCTGCAATGACCTTAACCTCTATAAGAAACAGAAGTGTTCCTATACTCACTAAGGTGGATATGAGTTCATCCATGTTTTAGCTTTTAAAAATAATGAGAATACAATGTTTTAAGATTCAAATCTAACCTGTAACAGTTGCTGGCAGGTCTGATTGTTGTCTGCAGAGATGTATCCGGACATTACTATTACAAGTATTGCCTTCTGTAACTGACACCTCTAATGGACTGAGATAAACTGCAATAGCTGCAAGATGAGAGAATTCACCAACATGTCTATTTACAACATAAAAAAGTGATAATCCTTGTGGCACTGCTATATCTCCAGAAAAATAAAATGAATTTACAACTAAAGTTTTGAAATATAGTGTGTAAATGTTATAAAACAATATGGCAACCATGAAATAGCTATATATAACATCTGTTATATTCAAAAAGCTTTGAATTAAAAAAACAAAATGCAACAATGCATTGTGGTTTCGATGATGTAACATGATCAGTTTTCTTCATGAATCTGACGTAATGTATAGTGAGGGTGTACATGTTTACAAAGGTTTTACGATTTGACTTTTGATGACGGCAAATGACCTTTGACCTCCACAAAAAACAATAGGCTTCTTTAACTTAATGTGATACTTCTACAGACTAAATAAAAGGCCCTAGCTTCCAGTATTGAGATATCGTGATTACAAGGTTTTCACAATTTGACCCCCGGTGACCCCAAATGACCTTTGCCCTCCACCAAACACAATAGTCTTCTTTTAAACAATGTGGTACTCCTACACACTAAATATGAGGTCTGCCCATGATTCCCTTCTTGAGATATCGTGCTTACAAGATTTTCACAATTTGACCCTTGGTGACCCCAAATGTCCGTTGACCTCCGCCAAAAACAATATACTTTTTTTTCTCAATGTGGTACTTCTAAACACTAACTATGAAATTGCTCTGACCTTCCATTCTTGAGATATCGTGTAAACAAGGTTTTCATAATTTGACCCTGGTGACCCCTAATGACCTGGACCTCCACAAAAAAACAATAGGCTTCTTTAGCTAAATGTGGTACTTCTACAGACTAAATTAGAGGTTGGCCCAAGCTTCCAGTATTGAGATATCGTGTTTACAAGGTTTTCACAATTTGACCCCTGGTGATCCCAAATGACCTTTGCCCTCCACCAAACACAATAGGCTTCTTTTAAACAATGTGGTACTTCTTCACACTAAATATGAGGTCTGCCCATGATTCCCTTCTTGATATATCGTGTTTACAAGGTTTTCACAATTTGACCCCTGGTGACCCCATACAAACTTTGACCTTCACCAAAAACAATATGCTTCTTGTACTTAATGTGGTACTTCTACACACTAAATATGAAATTTGTCTGACTTTCACTTCTTGAGATATCGTGTTTACAAGCTGGGCATCCCAAACGCACTCACTCACACAAACACCCACACACGCCATCATGAATGCATAGGTTACGATTATCATCGAAACCAATAAAGACTTGTCCTAAAAACAGCATGGTTCTTGGAAAATTGTTAGATTAGGAGCCAGAAACTATAGAAGATGTATGATTCAAATGACTATTGTCAGGGTTTAAATTTGGTGTCACAAATATTCTTCTCAAGTTTCATAAAAGTATTACATCTACTATCACTACTTCAAAGCGTTTTCATAC
Organism: Apostichopus parvimensis; assembly: GCA_000934455.1. NCBI lineage: Eukaryota > Metazoa > Echinodermata > Holothuroidea > Aspidochirotida > Stichopodidae > Apostichopus > Apostichopus parvimensis. The sequence goes on from JXUT01142276.1 coordinate 4,129, forward strand.
TATTATTTCATGCTTCTACCTACTTGCAGATCTCAGTCATTGGTTTGCTGTACCAAATATCAAACATATGATCTTAGAATTGAAATGATAACATTCTGTTAACAAGACTCAACATGATTGGTACTTAGTTTGAACTGAGTCTGATCTCAAGATCCATTGTGGTATTAAGGTTACACAAGTCACAGCAAATTTACTCCAAAGTGCAAGAAAATATGATTGAACATGAAATTAATGCTGATAAGTGCTAAATGTACAATGATGCCATGGGGAACAGTACTTAATCCACATAAATCCTCATAAATTTGAAATTAAGATAACATATAAAATCATTATGTACACAAATAATAAGTACTGACTTTCATGATCAGGACTGCAGTATTGAAGCAAGCTATACAATAAGAAACTTGAAATTAAATCTGAATTAAACTTTTAAGTTTTAAGTGCGATGCAGTACAGTATCGTTTTGAATCTAATTACAATAGTGTACATTGTCCCTTTCACAAATCCACAATAGGTTGTGAACTGTAAATGCACCCAAAGTTTCTTTATTGACATACCATGTACAGAAAGGTTTTCTCATTTCGACCAACGATGAATTCACATAACTTTTGACCTCTGTTACAACAAAAAGGTCCAATTCATTCATACAAAGGCATTAATTCAAAGATAAAAATTGAGATTCATCCAAGTTGATCTTCTTGAAATATGTGTTTTCAAGTATTTTCCATTTGTCCTGTGCTGACATCAACTAACCTTTGGCCTCTACCAAAAATATTATGGTTATTGACCTTAACATGTGGCATCAAAAACAATGTTTGATATCAATCCAAGTTGCCGTTTTGGGGATAACATGTTCACAACAAGGCATCTCACACATGCCCTTACACACACACTATAATTGCAAAGAATATGATTTACATTGAAACCAAAAGCTAGGTAAAAGAAAGCTCTACACATTTTCTGGTAAGTGCTTGGTTGCTAATGTTGGTTGGTTTCCAAAAGAACACAGTCATTCCACAGAGAAAGTCACTACTGATAGGCTACTGTATGTGTACTGAAACCTATTCACTTCTTGTCTAGACATTTAACTAGTTTGTACAGCAAAGCTAGGAGAGTCCTCAAGTATTCGTTTTTAAGAAAACAAGCATATTTCATTATGCTCTTATCCTATGATAAATTTCTTTAAGTCATGTAAGTACAGGTGTATCAGAGCTATGGCCCATTGCGTGCTATGTTCGGGATGCTTGTTATGTTAGTATGGATCAATAACATCTTGTTTGGTTCTTTCAAGTGTGGAAAGTTTCTGTGAAACTCTATTGCTGTTACTGTTCAATTAAGTTCATTACATGAGGAACAAAGCTAGCTAGGTCACATTTGGACATGGGCATAACTTCCACTGTTTGGGTAGCATTTGCCATCACTAGGATATAAATGTAGACCTTAATCCATCTTACTTATATTACAATTCAACTTGGGAATGTGCTTTTAGTGATACTGAAAACTTACAATGGATTTAATGATACTAACCACTCTGACATGTTGGACCTGTAAATCCTTGACTGCAGGAACACACATCATCAATACAGGTACCACCATTCTGACAGGGATCAGTGCGACAACCTATTAGGAGAACAAAACATCATATGGATTCAATAACAACAAATATCAACATGCATTAGAATGTAAAGTATATTTTATATATTGACAAATAACTACAATAAATATATTTTTGTCAATTCCACATTCACTTCCTTTGACATTTAAATTAGTTTATTTGCTCAAAAGCAGTTTTCATAGACAATGTTTTCCCCCTCCTCATACTACTTTCTTTGAACTTAGAACATAAATTGAAGCAAGTTATTACAAAATAATAAATGGTATCAAGAAGTAATGATAACAGGATAAAATATGCTTAGTGTGTATGTGCATCTGAACACATGTTTCCAACATAATGACAGTTAAAATAAGAAACAATAGTTCTAACGTTCCAGTCATCTGGTTTTAACATTTGTATCTATGTACACAGGTTTTTTTGCAGTAACTAAGCACTTTGTTACCATGTTTTCTTTCTTTTATATATGATATTTCATAGAAGAGTGACCTGCTGTTAGGTTTAATACTCAGTGTAAGTAAAGAAGTACATACTAGCCATAATGAAAGGGTTTTTTCATTGGAGTTATACGAAAATTGATTCTGTGAAATAAGTTAAGAGTAAAGAATAGATTTTGTTGATTGGTTTATTGCCAATTTGTCTACTGCCAGAATGTTCCCCAGCCGACTAATGAGGCGTCGGAGGTAATTGACATATGGGGCCTCTCCTGGTGGAAGGGTCTCCCGTTGGCCCAGTTCTCCGGATTCGCCCAGCAAGCGAGGTGTTATGTGTCTAGGGGGGCTAGAGGTACTCGCATTCGTATGTCGGAGACCTCCGGTTTGTAGAGGCTCAGTAAGTGGATTTGGAGAGGCCTCATCCGAAGTGTGCAAAAGGGGGTGATGCCCACTGGGCTAGCTGTGCCAGTTGTGATATCCTCTCTTGGGATGGTCGGATTGACCCCTTGGCGAAGTCGAGGTAGGCTCCGAGGTATTTGACTTGCTGGCTTGGGGTGAGGTTGGATTTGCCCTCGTTGACCAGCCAGCAGAGACGAAGAAGGAGGTCTGTCGTAAGGGTGACGTTGCGTCGTGCCTCCTGATATGAGTCGCCTAGTATGAGCCAGTCGTCTAGGTAGACAGACAGAGGTATTCCTCTGCGACGGAGTTCCTTGACTGCCGCTCCCGCTACCCGGGTAAACACCCTTGGGGCGGTGGATAGTCCGAACGGGAGTGCTGTGAACTTGAAATCTGTTCCCCCATAGCTGAATGTGAGGAATCGCTGGTGTTTAGGGTGGATCGGTATGTGTAAGTAGGCGTCTTTCTGATCCACCGTTGATGCCCACATCCCTTTGTTGAGGGATGGTACGATGATGGATAGTGTTTCCATCCTGAAGCGTTTTGGTTTTATAAACGCTTTGTTTAATGGCCGCAGGTTCAGAATCGGCCTCCAGGACTTGTCTTTTTTTGGAGTGAGGAAGAATGACGAACGGAAAAGGGGTCCTTCCCTTCCCGTTGTCCTCACTACCGCGCCCTTGTCCAACAATGCCTGGATTTCTGTCTCCAGAGCGCGGCGTTGGTCTGGATCCTCGGGGATTGGGGTGATTCTCCTCCCTCCGCCTTCGGGAGGTAAGTGGCGTATATTGACGAATTCTATGCGGTACCCCGCTGAAATCACATCCAATACCCAAGAGTCCGGACCCAGAAGTTCCCATTGCTGGGTGAATAGTCGAAGTCTCCCCCCTACCATCGGGTAGACCGTGGTAGGGTGGGCATCCCTAGGGCCGGGCACCGAAGGTGGATCTGGGTGGCTGAGCACCACGTGGGTCAGGTCCGGTCCTGCCTCGTCGTGCTGCTGGCTGTCTGGGTGCGTTCCATGACCGAACCGTTCCTTGCGGTCTCCATCCCGCTCCCTGTTGTCTGTATCTCGGTGGGGATGGTCTACATGACCTGCCACGTCTGTCGCCTGAGGACGGGGCATTGCTCCGGCCGCGGCTCCTGACAGGTCTGGGGCCAGAGAACGATCTTGTGGGAGCGTTCTGTCCCTGGGGTCTCCGGGTGTTCAGCCTCGAGAACGATGTCTTGGCGAGGGAGTCTCGTTATGTGAACTCCGACTGCACATCGTCCTCAAACTGGCCCGCGAACAGGTCTTCGTTTGCTATTGGGAGGTGTGTTAATCTCTCACGAGTCTCCCCGTCTGGCCACCGCATTGCTGCAAGGACGTTGTCTTGTCTTGATTCCACCAGCTTTACGGACATCCTGGCGAACTGATCATAGATAAGTCTCGCCAGTGGTCCCAACAGCCACAGGATTTGTGTCGCCTCCCGGTCTGGGATCTGGTCTTTGTCCTCCGGCAGCTGCTGCTGGTGCCTCATCAGCAGTTCTGCTGCGAGCATAAAAGTAGAGGCAAACTTCATCCCGACTCTGGAGGCCTGGTCAAGGTCATAGGCCGATTGTTCCGCTTTCTTGCGCAGCGGCTCTCTGAAGTAACCCAGGCTCAGAGCTTGTTCCGCTCTGAGTCGGTCCCTGACCTCCGCTGTAATGGACGGAACCTTGAAGATTCGTTTCCAAGTATCGTCATGGATCTGTAGGGCTCTATCCTGCTTTGCTGGAAAAGCAGTCCATCTCTTTTTGGCCTGAAGCCCTTCGATCCTGTCGAAGTAGACAGCGTCCACCGGGACACAAGGTGTCGTGGACTGCGACGGCTCATTCGTGGTCCGCAGTTTCGAAGTCCGCTCTGTTGGTCTATAGCTGCCACTGCATCTATAGCCGCTGTCTGAGTCATGTGATGATTCATCCTGGACTGGAGAAGGGTCCCTTGGATGTGGGGATCTGCTCCTGGAGCGAGGTCTGGTCGGCTGTGGTGCTGGCCGTTTTTCTCTGTCCCTGGTGAGTTGTATCTCAGAGCTCAGGTCTGCAGGGACTGGCAATTCTGGTGGTCCAGTGGACCAGAGGTCTGGAGGTCCGGTGGTCTGTGGACCAGTGGACTGCAGTTGCGTCGACCCTTCTTCCGACGTGTGGTCCGTTTGGGTCTGGGGGCTTTGCCCTTGCCCTTATTGCTTCTCTTGCCTTTTGATTTGGCATTAGAACTCGTGCTATTCCCGGACCCAACCGGTACTGCAACGAGTGGGGAACCATCGCCAGAGGCGACTGGCTCCAAAACACTCCCTTCAGGTGCCTCCGGTTCAGAAGCCGGGGCGGGAGGTGGTGAGAGTCTTGTGAGCTTAGATTGCAGTTTCTCCCTGCGAGTTGCCATCCAGGCCTCAATCTCCTGCCAATTTGCTGGAGTCAGTGTGACGCATATCGAGCATGGGTCCCGTCGCGAGCAAGACCTGCACATCGGGCATAGCTCATGGTCGTCCCAGGTCCTTCTGGACGGAAGAGCGAGCAAGTCGCGCGCTTGATCGATGCTCTGCCTTCCTTTGATGCCATCTGAAAAGATCGTTAAGGAACACACAAAAACATACAAAAGCCTTCCCCTCGTGGAAGAACCACCTGGGGCAAGGGAACAAAGATTCAGACCGTAAAGGTCGCAACTCTTTTTCTTTTTTTTATAGCAAGTACATTTAAAAAAAAAAAAAAAGAGCAGGTAAGAATTGATGAATCTATGAGATGGAAGGGGCAAAGGGTCGAGTAACGACCGAAAACCCGTAGTCTCAGGGGGAACTACCGACGGGCTATTAATATAATTTTTTTGGGAGGACTAGCCTCTAGCCTAACGTACAAAGGTCGTATCCTATCGTACAAAAACCGAGCCTAGTGTTAAGGCAAGAAAAAACCAACACGTCTAGAAAACGGGTACAGGTGTCCCCACCGCCTAGGTGGTCGCAAAAAACGGTTCAGGAGGGCCTAAGCACTGTCTAGGCTAAACAGCAGCACCGAAGGGTGCAAGGGGAGAAAGCAGCTGAGCCAAAACGGCCACTGGTCGTGCATCTGGTACCCACAGTAACATGTATATGGTCTTAAAACGTGTTCAGAAAGGGCATGAGAAAATAGTGAAAAGATCGAATTTAAAAGGATACTTAAGCAGTGCTTCTAAGGAAGTGTTGGTAATGTCTTCTAGGATCCGCAGATCTGTGAAAAAGTCCCAAAACTTGTCCAAAAAGCGTTCGAAAAATTGAAAAGATTTCGTTCACAAAAATGTAGTGTTTCGTCCTGGCTGGTAGATTCGGAAGGAGGAGTTAGTGGGCGGTGCCTAGGGAGCGAGGGCGCAGTGCTAAAATATTCCAAATGTGTAGTTAGGTAGATAGGAAAGTGCAATAGTGGAGTGGGAGACAGGTAAGAGAGGAGCGAAGTAAATCTAGGCTTTACTTGACTTTCCTAACATTATTATACGTAAGACACTAGCATATATGCAGTAGTGTCTTGGGCCTAATGTCGCAGTTAATCATAAATAAATGTGTGATGATAAATGAGGTTAAACAAACAGCACAAGTAATTTTCAACATGTTCATTTTCAAATGAGAATACCATAAATTTTATAATAACATCAAAAAGGAACATAAAGCAAGATAAAGATGATGTAAAATATGATACAAGTTTAGAATGGCAGTACATACTTCTTGCACAAAATGGCTGAACGAATCCTGATGGACAACTGCACATATCTGGGGGCCCAGGCATACAAGTACCTCCATTGAAGCAAGGATAGTTACTGCAGTCCACTGGAAAAAAAAAAAAAATCAAGAAAATAACAATCAGGTCAAGACACATTTATGATAGCTGGTTTATGTGACAAAATATTATCTTATCTTTTAATGGAATTAGAAACAGATTGACCAACTCTCTAACAATTTCTCTGAAACTTGGGTGTGCTTGATACAATATATAAATATATAGACAGTTCTATAACAACAAGACTGAGACAACGTCTATTTTGGTGGGTGATACTAATGTTGACGTTGTTGACTACCTTAAATTATTGGGTGTCAGCTTGACACTAACTTGTCTCCGAAAAAACATATTTCTGAGAAATGCAGGATTGCTAGTGGTAACATTAACAAAATCAGACAAATTCATAAGTTACTTGATTTCGAAAGTTGTAAATCATGTGTTCTTGGGTCTTGTAATATCTCATCTTGACTATTGTAACACTGATCGGTATACTTGCCTCTACCTTGCTTCCGATAGTCTATACAAAACCAAGCTGCGAAATTGATTGTGTCTTAGGTGTCCAGAGATTAATTGACACTAAATTGATCTGCTTAGCTGTAGTGAAATTTAGTTCACATTTAAGGATTGATGTACTCTACAGTAGTATACTCAGTGACAAAAAATGGGAAATAAAAAAATTTAAAAAAATTCTACATAGGTATTGTCCATCTGTTACAGTATGTTAAAATAGCCTAGCACAAGTAGATCCTTTAAACTAACAACCCAAGTGTAGACTATATATTTTATGTTGGCCTTATATTTCACAGGCTGAAGTATATAGGCTTTGGAAGCCTTGTGGCTGCACTTTGCTGACCTGTCGTACAGTCCTTTATGAACTGTACTTATACATCACAGCTTAGTGCAGATTCTGAGGCTTAACATAATGTGTATCTAGACATGTTTACACATAGCCAGTTCATGAAATGGAGCTGAAGTTATTTATCAGCAAAGTAATTTATGTAAACCTTGGTAATATTTGTTATCTCATACTAGGTGATACTGTTCAACACTTTTTGAAATTCTCATTAATGGCATAAATGCAGTACCAAAGTCTTAACAAGAGACCAAAGGCAGTATGGTTCCTGCTTTGAGGAATAGTAAAGTGTTAAATTTTATGTCACCAACCAATATCATAATATTTAAGACCAAATGTATGTAGCAGCTATTAATCAACAACAATGTTCCAAGTTTGGATTAATCTGATTTAAGGTTGTGGAGTTATTGCGATTTTAAAAATTTGGTCCCTCACAAAGAAATTGGGCCTAATAAAATTGTGCGCCTACGTGGTCTCAAAAATATTTGGCCCAGACAAACTGGCTCAAAGATATATTTGCCCCCAAAATTGAACCCAAAAAAGTGTGGGCGCAAATGGTCCCAAAAATAGTTGGCCAAAAGAATGTGTCCCCAAATGCATTTGAGGTGGAAATAAAATCTGGGCCCATCTTGCCAAAAATTGGGCCTCAGATTTTGTGGCCCTGAAGGCCTTCATATACCAGCTATTTGTTTGGGAAGTTTTACGATACAATAAATATTGTGTATTATTTTAAACAAGCCACAAATTTCTAGAGTATTTGTTTTGTCTTATGGGGTTTCAAAGAACTTTTACGAAATCGTCCCGAACTTTCTACAACTTTCACTGCACTTTACGGTATATAGGTGAACAACTACTGTGGAGATGCAAGAAACAACCAGAATGTGTGTTTATATTTCTATAAATTTTTCAACGAGAGTATGCCAGAAAAATCCAGAACAAATCTGAACTGGTACATGCTTAGATCTTTCACGGAAGTAAGAGAGAGATTAACATTACCTCCAGAATACTGTCTTGTTGCATTTCCTATACTAAGAAGTCTTGTATACTAAGATAGCCTATTTATTCTGTTGTCATAATATTATAATACGGCCTAGTTGTTCAGCATAAGCATGATGTCTACTGCTGTCCAGTGTTAATAGACACTACACCTATTCATATATTTAAAGACTAGTTGGAGTAGCCATTGCATAACAAGAGTTATTGAAATGTAAGAATGTGTGGGACCAAAATGGTCCGAAAATGCATTTGAGGTGAAAACTAGAGCAGCAATGCTGCAGTGGCTCAACCGATCATCTGTGAAAGGCAAACCAATTCAGTGGAGGACTGCCATGAGTCTATAGTACAGTGTTGTATGTATACACTGTTTAATTGACTTAACTATGCATACAGCTCCATGGCCAATGCACATGGTAAAGCACTGGTAGCTGAACAACACAAGGGAATCAGGTAGCACTGACTAGTAAATTCTGCCCTGAAAGTAGTTCTAGCAATAACTCATGGAATTGAGGATAAAAGGGTGCTTTCCCACTTGACTCGAGCAGTTGATGAGATCCAGGTCCGATCAACCACTCTTAATCAACTTCTGTGTGGGAACGCTCCCTGGGTAATCAGATCTCGAGATGCTGATCCACCGACGGGGGTAAACCAGATCTGTAGCAGTTGATCAAAATGCTGTTTGTGAAAGCTCGGTGGACCAATGTGACCCGATATAACGATGACCTATGACGGTGCTATGACGTAGCATCCTTTCTTTAACCACAGTTAACGCGCGAAACTTGGTGTAGGCCTTTTGTACAGTATTACGTAGATTCACAAGCGTTGTACTACCAATAGTAAGCTACTCACAGTGCATATGTGTAGTTAATTGAAAAAAGTACACAGCAAATTTGTTGACCATAACAAGCAATGTGGAGTTGAGCCAAAATACAGGCTTTTCAAAGGTAAGAGTGATACACCTTTAGGACAATTGACACACATGGGTAGGTACCTATTTGGCATAGGAAGAATCTGCCTTCTGATATGCAATGACTATGCCTATGACTTTCGGCTGTTCCGCACCCTGATAAGCTTTCTCCCTCAGGATAAAACTCACTACCATATCCTACATCCACATTATCAAAGGAGTGAGAACTCTAAAAACAATGCTAAGACACTGAAAAATGATGAAAATTGCAAAATATTACCACTTCTCTTTATGCAATCATCTATTCATTAACTAGCTGTATTGCCATTCCAAAATAGCATCTTAATTGCAGAAATCAGCCAGCAATTGTAGAAGTAGGTTTTTTCGAAGGAGACAGACATATTCCCAGAAACAGTATCACATAAGCTCTACCCACATTAGGGGCTTGAGCTAATAAAATTTGAGCCCACCCAGCCAAAAGAAGGCCCCAGAATTTTTAGTGGGCCAAGATGTTCCCAAAATAGTTAGGTCTATATGTACCAGAGCTCTATTAACCAACTATTATATACCAAGTTTGGCTACAATCCTACTTACGGTTGTAGAGTTCTTGCATTAATGTTAAGAAAATGTGGGCCCCACATATTTGGGCCCAAAGAATGTGTCCCAAAATGCACTTGAGGTGAAAAATTGGGCCACTTAGCTAAAAAGTGGGCCTGGATATATTTTAGGCCCAGATGGTCCAAAATAAATTAGGCCTTCATGTACCAGAGCTGTTAACCAATAACCGTTTTCCAAAGTTTGTTTACAATCTGACTTAAGGTTTGGAGTTATTGCAATGTAAAGATTTTTACAGTTGACCCTATAACCTCATTAATATTCGAGTCAACACCAAAAATGATAGGGCACACCTTCTCACTATAATACATTTACATATCAAGTATGACAAATATCCATTACTACGTTGTTGAGGTATGCAAGTGTCACAGTCGCACACACATGCTTCAAGCAACCCACACCCACACGCCAACCTGCTTGCATAGGTTTCTTTGCTTCCAGCAAGGAACCAAAAATGCATTCATGCAACCTATCCTCACATCACTAACAGTAGTAACATCCCTAAAAAAGCTTTGGGGAAAAGCATTGCATGTGTTCATTTGAAAATGACTTTAGGATATATGTGGTAAATATAAATATATGCAGCTTTGTTGTATAAATCAGTTCACAGGTTGTTTACAGTATTACCATATATAGGTGACTGCAGGCTTGCATAGCATATACTGTACATAGTATAACCTTGTGTGTAAGTATACCCCTATAGTATAGGACGAGTTGGGTTTTGGTTGAATTCGTAAAGAACGAGTATCCATGGGCCGACCAAACTTAGCAAATGGGTACCTGGGAGCAACTTTATGGACCTTTCCTCTCACTAGTTATTTCCTGGGATACAACCCACATTACTTTCAACGGCCTGGGATACAACCCATAACCTCCCAGATGCTAGGTTTCATTGCTTGTAATGTCAATGTATCCACTGGTTTCAATGACACCCTTTGAGAATGCACCGGAGGGGGGGGGGCAGAATCCTGTTTTCTCCTGGAGAGGTAATAACTCAGCTGACCCCAGACACCTCCATAAAGTGGACCAACCACAAACAAATGAGCAACATGCAATGACAACATCGTCACAATAAATATTTACAATTCATAGTGAGGGATTTGTCTTGTTCATGTATTGTCAAACTGCACACTCACGATGTGATACTGTGAGCAGCATAACAAAGTTTCGCAATTCTATGGTAGAAGAGACAGCAGCCATTGCAATGTCGAAAATGGGAACAGTAAAACCACAATATTTGTTTTTGTGGTAAGAGTGTGCATTTTTTTCAAGCAGGGTTGTAATTGAGTGACCGTGCAGCACATGATATTGGGCACCCATGTTAAGTGGCGTCATTTGTGATTAGTTATTGTGTAGTTTATGAATGAAGAATGTGCTGATTGCAATCCTTTTGTTTAGTAACTAGTGTAAGTGTGTTGATCATGTTCATGGGCTAAGGTTGCTTCGAAATGGTACTGTAGCCATACAAATTGGTGAGGGGGAAGGGGGCGTATGTCCCCATAAGCACATTTCTGCAGCAACCATGCTGAGTATATATGGATTAAGATCTTTATAAAGACCTAATTTACATTGCATATGATGTATTATGTTCACACTTACTACAGATTACAGTATGTGTAGATTCCTTATAAGCAAACTTATTACAAAATTTGTTTCAAGAATCATATCCATATAAGAGAGCACAGCCTAGTGTGTGCTTCTCTGAGCACTTATCAACATCAACTTATTGGCTGCACAATGTATATATACTAACTTAACACCAAATTTGTCACTCAACACGGCTTGATGGATAACTGAGTGGAATGTATCTCCAACAGCTTCTTACCAGCTAGAGATGATTTAAGTGATTTACTTAAAACAGTTAATGAAAAAGCTTTAATCTATAGGATCATTGATTCAGGTTGGCAGAAATTAACCCACAGAGAAGGGGCTATGTGTGGGCAGCTGCACATTTTTACACGGTGAGATAAATGTAAGTGTGTTTGCACATCAATATACATGTACATACAGTAAGCTTACATGTGGGTGGGCCTACATCAATATCAAAGACCAGTAGGCCTACAGTACAAATAGAAGTAGAGCAGAATATTCCGCAAATATCGAACTGAGATTACTCTCAATCTTTATATGAGAAATGCAGAACATTCATGCATCTGCAGAGAGGTAACGTCAGCTGGTAGACATGTCTCTGAATAGCCAGATATGCTTTCTGGTCTAATGCCCACATCTGGTCACCCTTGGCCAACACGGGGTCTGCCCGATATTCATAAGGTCCGCTATTCATAAGGGTCATTGTTCATAAGGTTTGTTATTCATAACGTGCATTTTTTCGATAAAAAGGTTCGCTATTCATAATGGAAATAAAGGTTCGTTAGTCATAATAAAAAGGGATCATAATTCATAAGGTCCGGTATTCATAATGGAAACAAAGGTTTGATATTCATAATGGGCAAAATGGTTCGATATCCATAATGGACAAAGAGGTTCGTTATTCATTATAGAAGAAAGGGTTCGTAATCCATAATAGACAAAAAGGTTCGTTATTCATAATAGGAAGAAAGGTCCGATATTCATAATGGAGCGAAGGGTCCGTTATTCATCATGGGAAAAATGGTTCGTTATTCATAATAGGAGAAAGGGTCCGATATTCATAATCGATCAAAGGGTTCGTAATCCCTAATGTGAAAAAAGGTTCGTTATTCATAATTGGAGAGAAGTGCGTCATACTTTTTATTGACCATGACATTGACTATACTATACCATGCTTTAACCCTTTGCTCTATTATGAATATCGAACCCTTCGTCCTATTATGAATAACGAGCCTTTTTCACCATTATGAATATCGAACCCTTTTACCAATTATGAACAACGAACATTTTTCACCATTATGAATATCGAACCCTTTTACCAATTATGAACAACGAACCTTTTTTTTCATTATGAATAACGAACCTTATGAACAATGAACCTTCTTGCTCATTATAAATAGCGAACCTTATTAACAATGAACCTTATGAATATAGAACCTTATGAATATCGGGCTGTCACGGTCAACACAGTACTGTGTGTAGCACAGGGCCAGGCTTCATGGACAAACAAGTTAATGTGCTACAATTGTGTGGTAGACTCTAGTGTTGCACTAGTAATCGTAAGTATCAGCCGATATTTGCAATATCAGCGGCATATTGGTATCGGTAAAATTTAGCCTCACTGCTAATAAGGGCAAACCAAAATTGAACCTTTTTTTCACAACAAAGTCACTTCTTGTTACTTGCAGTGATTATTAATCTGTTCAAAACCCCCATTTATTTAGCCTCAATTTCAATTTGGATCATAGCCAGAATTCAATCTTAAAACTATTTACAACAATCTGACTTTGCATGCCACTGAACGTTACATATACATAGCAGCCTTTGTTGCACGTTAAAGTAAATTTCACAACTCTGGCCGCTGTTTTATACGAGTGAACAAGTTGCCCTAGCAAGTATTGGCAAGAATCCAAGAAACTTTTTGTTCAATCAAAATTTGTAAACATGGCATAATCAGACCTATGAACAATGCACCGCGGTCAATTACAATCGAAGAAGTAACATATGTGACGTTGAAACACATTTGATAATGGAGTATATAACTATAGTAGCAGCCTATCACACTAATTTGCTCCTGTAGGGCTTCTGAGGATTCGCTGAGAATGAAAGATATATACGCGTGGAAATCCCTTACTAAATCATTTACAGAAATTGCCTACCTTTTAAAAGCTGCCACGAGTATCATGGATGCAGTTTGCTAAAACATCAATGCATAAAAAAATTGTATTTTGGGAATCAAGTTTGTGTATCACAATTTAATGCCAGTTGCTTTTCGAAATATTTCAAATATGCAGCTCTTGCTCATTTTGACAAAGTCTAATTGTAGTATAGCCGGCTAATGGTAGGATATAATTTTTTATGGAAACTATAAATTTGAAGAAAATATTTTCGTTTTGGTTCTGGTAAACTCAAGGGGTAGATCAAATTCTTAGACAGGGATACGCTAATGTGTTTTCTACATGAAATCAGCTTTATTCATTACAATGTCATCTTTTAACATTTTTGCTAAGAAATGTGTGATTCCATTTGATGACAGTTTGCATAACACTTGCAGCCAAAGTGTTGAATATAGTAGTTGGTCATACAACAGAAGTAACAGGAAGGTTACGACACCATTGTGTTTCTCAAAACAGAAAAATGCTAGCACAGTTTCATGCGATATCAACTTGGTGGGAAATATGGGATCATTTAATTTAAAGAGAGTTTAGGAATATTACATCATTGTTATAGAATACGCACATATTGTTTTTACTAATTTACTAATGGGATTCAAAAAATGATAGTCATACAAGTGGTTGCTGCTTGTGAGTTTTGCAAACGATAATAACTATTAACTATTACTACAGCCGATTATTATTTTGATACTTGAATGCATGATTTGGCGATATCAGCACAACACAAGTATACTTCAATTAGTTGAGACCTTAATAGCTATTCCCACTCTTAGCCTATATGCTATGAACTTGGATTACATGTGCCTTGCATTGGATGAAGTACTGTAATGTTATTGAATATACATAAGATACACTTGTGCAAATCTTGCCCTACATTGAAGAATCTGCACCTGTTTGTTATTGAGCTGTGCAATTGCATATTGGTATATAAGTTAAAGCATGCCGTCTCCTCGTCCTTGTTCACTCTGTCTCTCCACCTGTCAACACTTAATCTTGGACATGTCGTCCTATATCTGTCCTGTAGCATGGACACTGCAAAGTTTGGACACCTAAGCCTTAAAACACCCTAAACTATAACTTCCTTAAATTATGTTAAGTACTTGCTTGCACACAGGTCATTTTGGAGAAAAAATAACTGTAGCTTCGTAGTTTATCGAGAAATTGGCTCTTACTGTAGGTTGTCATTGTGAAATCGTGTATTTCTTAGGGGTGTCTGAACTTCGCAGCGTTCCGAACTTCGCAATACTGACTATACAGTATGACTATGTTACGCAATAAAATATAACAACATATGTTAATACTCAACGTCGACTGTGTTCTACTTGATTGCTCAAAGAACTCATTATGTAACAAAGAAACGTGACAAGTACTGAACGAGCCTTTCAACACATGTTATCTGTACAACAATGTCTTATCGAAGGCCTATAGAGGCCTAAGCTTTTTTCTAATTTTAACGTTAGGCTACAAAAGGTAATGTACCACACAACCGGCCTACTGTAGCCATTGAGCAGAATGTAGGACTTATATTCTGCTCCATGACTGTAGCATACATGCCTAACCTAGCTAAAGGACTATGCCTAGGTGTGTTCTTTATACCCGTACGTGTCTTGTGACTGGCTCACATCAACCAACAAACTTTTCACTCTTTCTCCTGTGTAAATCCCGAAGAACGTACCTTGCGTTTTGCTTGGTTGCAGCTTATTGCAAGCCAACAGTACCATGAAAAGGAAACTGGGCGTAACATCGAAGTTAGCTAACATAGTGTTACTAGTACAACCCAACCTTGTGATCCAACAGAAAATGTCTGACAAAATAGTTACTTTTTCGCATTAACGTGTTATTTGTACTCAGTCGCTAGCCACACTTTGAGGAAGTTCGTGTTCTACTGAAGAAGGAAGTGAGATCGACATGACCTTGTAAATCACGCTTCACATCCTCCACAATATTTGTTTATTCTACTGCAAAGAACTAAATGGGGAGAATGACGTCATTGGACGATCAGTTTTATGTTCTACTGTCGTATAGTGTGATGTCAAAGTTGTGTCACGTGACTCTAGTCACAAACTGCAAACAGCACGGCTGGATGCTCCCAAATGTTAGAGTGTGAAATGCCTAACTTACTATGCCCACTTACTGCCTAATTACCTTCTCAGCTTCTTTTGAATCCATTTATCACAATCTAAGCTTCTTTTTTATTCTTTCGCACGAACCTAGAAATAATGGCATAAATATGTTTCAGTGGGATCAAGTAAGATTCTGAGTGAAAGGATCATACATTTTCAAGTTCTGATATTTTTAAGGAATACCATGTTTACTCATTACGCCCCCACCCCCCTCACCATCCACTGAGTGACCCTCAGTGACGCAATGCAATTCGGTAAGCTTCTTTATCCCAACAAATTCTAGGCTCATCGTATTTTCTTTAAAAAAAATCAAAAGGCTGAGGAATGAGCTTACTTTTCATTTTCAATCTAATATAGTGTTGTTGCAAAAATAAAGTAGCTTAAACTTTGTATCCAAACCACTGACACTTGAATTAGGCCATATTTTCTATAATTATTGGTAATGATTTACTTTCACAATTTCACAGTTGTCCGACATCTCATGAGTTCCTGGGGCACCATACACATGGGGCCCCAATGGACCAGCGGGAACTAAGTAAGGAAGCATTCTTTCGTTGTTAAATTTGTAAATTGACATTACCATTCATGACTGTTTACAGAATTGCGAGCACGTATTTTCTTGATTATTTTAACACGTTATAATCGGACATTTGAAGATGTTTAATCTCAAAATTTCAAACAGTTATTACTTTAATTTACCATTGAATTGTAATCGCTGCTATTTATTTGGAAATTTTCACAAATATGTAAAAGTTGCCATTGTTTCATCGAAATAGTTGACTTTTTATGTCGTGTTGAAATTTCGAGAAAGGAAATCGAGAATGCAAGTATATAATAAATGAAGCAATATAAAGCTGATTATTCTCATAAACATCCAGTGTAATTCATAGCATCAATAATGTGACTGAAAAGTTACCATGGTGGCAACACGGATAATAGAGGGCGCCCTTACAAAACTCCGGAAAGACATCAACTTGCTCGAGTCTGTATTGTTCAGTGGCATATTTAAATCGAGTTCAATGTTTCATAGAACCATGTCCTCGTTTGAGTGAACAGTAGACGATGGTCAATATACCTTTGTAATATAAGATTACTAGTAAACAATTCGATATAATCACTACATGGTTAGTACTATGATATAATTCATTTAGTTATTTCATGACAACTTTGAGACTTCAACAAAGTTTTCATTCATACAATTTCTTCCGACAACCGATTTTCCAATATTTTACTTTACCAGAGTATTCGGTTAAAAGATAAACCGAAACACTGAAAATTATCTACCCCTCCCGGAGATCAATCTCAGTGTCAATCTTGTAAGAATGGCCCACCAATATGGCATTAGTTTCAAAGACACACTCGAGCACATTGTCTTTGAGAATATCGAGATAGCTACTCCGCCTACGTAGATGCGTAAACATCTAAGTTGATTTGTTTTATTTTCATCGCTAAACTAACCCATACGTAGTTAAGAGGGACAGACTACTGGCTTTCAGTAAGAGTGGCGTATGTTATCAGACTTAACAAACTCTACATGAGCTTCTTCTCTATATCGCTTATATTTGTAACTTGTATGATATAACATAGCCTATTTGAATAGCTCGCAGAGATTCGAAAGCGCTATGATTTGTGATTCTTAATCTTTGAAAGATGTTTTGCGGTGTTTTGTTTAGTTAAACACAGCTGTAAATCAATAGATACACCTTTATTGTGCTTTATGTTTGGTAGGCTGCATAGATCCCCTTTTGTAATTCAGGAAATTAACCGTGTAAAATTGACAGAGGTTGAGATCATTTGATGTTAAGTGAAGCTTAACCTAAACGCGTTGTAAACACGATAAATTCAAAAGTAATGCTTGGCTGGAAATCACCCTTAATTGGTATGTAGTTCCAAGGTATCACCCCTACAGTACTTTCTTGTGGAATTCATAAACATGGTTACTTTGTAGATCCCATTAACTTAGAATACTATTGTTTCATGCAGAAGTCAAAGATTTAGGTCAAATACAGGTGAACGTCTGAATACATTGTAAGCTTGATAACTCCAATAGTAAAACGTCAGTAAATTCATATGCGGTTTACCGCGTATATGTTCAACAGTAAGTGGTTTCTTGCTGTCTGTGGAAGTAAAACGTCAACAATGATGCCGCCAACGTATGAAGACTGTGATAAACACGATAACTTCCATCTTTAAAGATTAAATGAAAAGTCGCCTTGCTGCCATGGCCGTAACTTGAAAATAGCAATGTTATGTTAAATATGCTCATTGAGAATGTGTCCGAAATCACTGGCCCTGCTGGCTCTCTGTAATCACTCCAAACCGGTTCACTAGAATATTTAATGGAGTGACTTTCCATGTCGTTTAATGGAGTAATATATTTGGCTCAAAATGGTAAAAGTGAATTTATCAACGAGTAACAGTAATAAACCATCGCTGTTCTAGTTTCATCAGCAAGGGAGGAAAATCTGTGTTAATGTGACATAGGTATTTGGCCAATTTCGTTGTTGTTGAAAGGAACAGGTTATCTTGTAATTTCATCGGCTCTGCTGTTATAACAGCTATGACGTTGTTAGTCTTACATTTTCCTGAGCAGACAAACACTTTAGCTTGCATTATTGGACTAGCTGGAGACCTTACCTTGGGTGTAGAGCTGTAAACTCCATTAGTGCTGGATATTGTTGCTAAATTGCTGAGTAATTTATCACTCAGTATCATGACTAATTGAACATTGTTTCATGATAAAACGAAAGTTGAAAGAACAAAACTAACACAGACTTTTTGTAAAGAAACTAGGTGAAACAATGGAGATATCCAGGTTTACTTTGCTTGTATTCAAATCTGAGTAAGTACTCAAATAACGTTTGTATAAATGCTAACACGTACATCAGGCATATTTTTAATATGCATAATGCACAAATGATATAGTCTATGGAAAGTTATCAGAAGATTACATATACTCAAACAGCTGTTCTAGCTATTAATTTTCTGTGATGAACTGATACTACACCCCTCTCCCCTTCCCATCCCCTCTATAGTAGCATTAATCAGTGGCGTAGGAAGGTACTTTTGAGTGGGGGGGGCTGTAGACTGATGAGGGGTGTAAGGGGAGGGGGTGTCCCCCTCCCCTTTGGAATTTTTTGCATTTCCAGGTGGCCTCAGATGCAATTTGGTGCAATATAGCACCCTTTCAACACCCACTCCATTTTGTAAATAATTTTGCATTTTCGCCTGGCCTTAGATGCATTTTGGTGCTCCAAATGAAAAAGGGGTTTTCTGACTTGCGGAGGGGGGGGGGGCGGGGAATGATACTTCCCCCCCCATATTTTTCACTGGGGGGGGGCTGGTGCCCCCCAGCCCCACCGGTTCCTACGCCCTTGGCATTCATTAACAACATACAGTAAATTATGATTTAACGTTCGAACTCTCCAATAGCCCTCATCACAACAACTTGCACACTATTCAATAGACACTTCCGTGTTCATAATTGGGATGATAAATTTAAAGTTTTGGTTTAAAGCTTGGTAACCATGTTTTCATGTTCACTTCCTCCAATCATACATTTGTATGTACAGCATACATTCTATGGAAAGTTATGATCAAATGATTACATACACAATAGCTTTTGAAACTATTGTTTGTTGTTATGAACTGATAATACTGCCTCGCACTATCCCCTCCCCTTTCCCACATCTACTAGTATTCTTTAACAACTTACAGTCAAAATGAAGATATAATGTTAAACCACTCAAGTACCCCTTCATCACATCAATCAATTTGTCAATGCACTGTTAAATATGAAAATAGTAAACACATAAGAAGTGTAAAAGTGAAATTAAAGTTTATAGGAGAAAAACCTCAAACCTGCCTCCCTACAATTCTTCTAGCATTAATTACAGAAAAAATTAAGATATATATGTAAAAAGCACTGTTCAATAAGAACATAATAGTAATAAAGCCAACAAGTTTTAAAATTAACAATAACTGATGATAGGAAAAACCTCAAACCTTGTAATAACCTCTGTGTATATCTGACTATTTACATCAACTGAACCAGGGTACATGGTTTTGTTATTAAAGTAAAAGGAATAAAGTATTGCTGTATGCTGATGATGATACGTTCTCTTGTGATGATGGATGCTTTAGTTAAAAATCTCTTCATTTACATAAAATATCTGAGGCTGTAAAATTGTGAATAAATTCCTTACTTAACATTACTGCTTATGATTTTATATTTACCAGTAGGGTCTCGTAAGGTGTGATAGATGACTCACAATGGAAATGATTTCTTGTACATAATGTTATTTACATCCTGAAACTTTGAAGTATTTTAGCTTGGTTTGTTATGGATCATTCTCCTGTTGGTCTAAATAACTGGTGAAAGCAGTTGATATCTTGCAGTATGATTACCTAATTACTTTCTTCTCTCTGACTGATCTTGTAGTTTTATCAATAATGCTTAGAATCTTCCATGCTGCAGCTCCTATATGAGCCTCCTTTATTTACCTCAAGATTGCAGCAGGGGCCAGTAGAGTTTAACATTCTACTGACCATGTATAATAAAGCACTAATAGTCACGTCTGTGTTCATGATTGGGAAGATCACTTTTAGCATTCCTCTTTGTTGGTGACCCTATTTTCATTTCCACTCCTTCTTTGTAACCATACTCCCATCCTAGATATTTTACATAAGTTGTGTTTCTAACACAGACTTTAATAACATGTCATTAGCATTAACCCAAAACTTTTTGCATGGTAAAATGTCCTCCTAATTATTCAACGACATAGAGTAGAGTTCCTTAAAATACCCTTGTGTGTCTTGACATGGCTTAAGAGGCAAAAATTGTATATTGCAGTTGGATTTCTAGCATTTATTTTTTGGTAGCATTTTTTAATGGCTATCCTTGTGACATGGAAATCAAGACTTTTTTAACGTATTTCATTTGAGTTACAGCCATGTCTCTGCTTTTCTGGAATTTTGAAAGGACTGCTTTTTCTTGCTCTAAAACATTTCATTTACATGAGGCAACACTAACTCACTTAAAAGTGAAATTTCAACACAATATTGTAAAACTTGATATTAGTATTCATAACTTTCTATTGAATGTGAAGAAAGTGCAGTCTTGGTCGTCGTCGTCGTCGTCGTCGTCGTCGTCATCATCATCATCATCAATCACTATTTATAAAGCGCTGATATTTTGGAACACTTCAAAAAACCCTTGAATGAGAAAGGTTTTAAGCTGTTTCTTGGAACTGTTCAGTGTGTGGAAATGTCTGAGATTATGTGGCATGGAATTCCATAAACAAGGGTCAATTCTAAAAAATGCATGACCACCGTATAAATTTAATTTGAAGCAAGGGCTCAATAAGGAGTTTAGCATGTTGAGAGCGGAGAGAATGAGTTGGCTTGTAAGGGGAGATGAGATCACACCAATATTGAGATGTTTGCCCATCCAAGGGCCTTCCAAGTTAGCAAAAGAATTTGGTAGTTGATTCTTTGTTGCAATGGAAGCCAGTGAAGGTGATATAGTGCTGATGATATATGCTCAGGTTTTCTCATGTTAAGAATCACTCTAGCTCCACTGTTTTGGACAACCTGTAGCTTGTTTATTAAACATTTGTGAAGGCCAGCTAAGACAGCAACAAAAATCTAGACGAGATGTGACAAAGGCATGAACCATGAATGTTTCAGCAGTTCTGGTATCAAGTGACTTCCTTATGGCATTGATGTTGCGCAAGTGATGGTATGCTGCCCTGCAGATTGATGACACATGAATGATACCCAGGTCACGTACAGATGATGAGTTCTCAGCAACATAACTCCCCACTTGGATTTTACAGACCTGGACCCTCTCCTTGAAGTATGGAGGAGTTAAAACAAGTAGATCAGTCTTGTCATCATTCAGTTTGGGGTGGCTAACCTTCATCCATAAACATAGGTTCTGAAATACAACCCTCAATGGGTGCTGAATGACATCATGTTCACCACTGTTGGTATCTAAGTCGAAGAACATCAACAATTGGGTGGCATCCGCATACATATGAACACCTATATGTTATGATTCCTGCATATAGCTGCTAAAGGGGAGAGTAAATTGTAAACAGCTTTGGTCCCAGCAAAACCCTTGGGAATCGCCAAACGTTAGCAATGTTGGTTGCGATGAAACCTTCTTCATCAACAATTACAGCTCTAGCAAATGTAAAATGATGAGATGAGGGTTCCATTTAACAAAGCAACTGACCATGCAGAATTTGAAGGAAAAAATGCAAGAAATGTCAACTCTGCAGTTTCTACTTGATTTTATAGGAGACAAAATCGATTCCAAAGGATTTATTCCGTTGCAGATGTTGATGGATTGTCCATACTATCCATAGGTATGTTAGATTGACTACTTGACCCGAGCTGTGAAGATGACAAGTTTCTCGTCGTAGCCTGTATGGTAACCTTCGTTTGCGTAGAATCCGTTCTCCTAAATAATCCTTTAAATGCAGGATTGGCCACACACAATAAGAGGAACATTAAGATGCCTTGAATTGAGATGAAGAAACAGTAGAGATAATCAAATATCAGAGTTTTGGTATCGACGGCAGCAAAAAATCCGAAAATCCAAGACAGACCGAGTACGAACCAGAAGATAATTGCGTGGCGGACTCGCTTGATGATCTCATTACGTTTGGCGTTTTCGGCTGTTTTACTGACCATGAGAGGGCGGCAGAGGATTTTACGAATCACCCAGATGAAATTAAACACAAACATGGCACCCACTTCCGTCAGAAAACCAAAGTAGAGTGCATAACTAGGATGGATAAAGCAGCTTTGATAAGGGAAAAATAGATTTAAAGCAAAAAGAAGCAAACCAAAAATAATAGGATTAAGATGATATTTATCATACGTAACACTTATAATATCAATATGTCAATGTCAATATGTATCGTAATGGAAACGTTTCAGCAACCTGTGGCATAAAATGGATATTGTGCACGTTTGTCGTAATTTGGAATAATACATCACAATCAGGAAATACATTCTTTACCAGTTCTTTCTATTTTGACAAAATTAGTAACGCCACGTATCCCGGCCCCAACACCCTCCTCCACCGTCACTGCCACCACCACTGATCCAACACCCTTCCTGAAGTGGAATGATTGAGGCTTTTGCTAGTAAATTTAATTGTGTTGGTCATTACATGCTAATTAAAAGGGGACAAAAATACTTTGATTAACTCTATGAAAAAAAACTGGTAGCAACGAGCACCCTCGGTAAATATCATCACCATAGCCATGTGGCTTACACCTAACCTTCGTAATTGAAAGAAGAGAGAGGGTGAAAAGACAAAATATCGGAGACTTACTAGCTCGCAGATTGGAAATCAGTGCTATTGTCGAGGAACACCACAAGAAGAGCACAAGCAGCCGGTAATCCTGATGGTAACAACAAACCAGAATGCAAAAATGCATTGTGGAGTTAATGATGTAACATTAGCAGTTTTCTTCATGAATCTAACGTAATGTATAGTAAGGGTGTACATGTTTAGAAGGGTTTGACGATTTGACCTCTTATGACCCCAAAAGACCTTTGACCTCCACCAAAAACAATAGGCTTCTTTACTCAATGTGGTAAATCTACACACTAAATTAGAGGTCGGCCCCAAGCTTCCAGTATTGAGATATCGTCATTACAAGGATTTCACAATTTGACCCTTGCCCTCCACCAAAGCAATAGGCTTCTTTTACACAATGCGGTACTCCCTACACAGCAAATACAAGGTCTGCCCATGATTTCCTTCTTGAGATATCGTGTTTACAAGGTTTTTTACAATTTGACCCCTGGTAAACCCCAAATAACCTTTGACCTCCACCCAAAACAATACACTTATTGTACTGAATGTGGTTCTTCGACACGCTAAATATGAAATCTGCCCACGCTTCCCATCTTGAGATATCGTGTTTATAAGGTTTTCACAATTTCACCCCTGGTGACCCCAAATGACCTTTGACCTCCACCAAAAGCAATAGGATTCTTGTACTCATTTGTGGTACTTCTACACATTAAATATGAAATTAGTCTGACCTTCCTTTCTTGATATATCGTGTTTACAAGCTGGGCGTCACAAACGCATTCACACACGCACACGCACCCATACGCCATCATGAATGCAAAGGTTACGATTATCATCGAAACCAAAAACAGTCAGAAATATGATGATATTCAAAATAATATTTCATTATTTAATTGCATAACAAGTTTCCTTTGAGTGACTAAAAAAATGGACCACACGTCGAAGTATGAAATATTGTCAATCTTTATTGTTGGGTAGTACTATATGGACCATCCTCCATTACCTATTCAAAGTAATCGCCCATTTGATACCGTCATTGGCATTCTGTCGGAATCTGTGAATGATTAAATACCATTAAAAAGTTATAATTGTCCCCCAAAACTCACTTACCATATGCTAGTAGACAAGCTATTGGTATAAAGTGTCGAACGGTGCTCCTTTCAGCTTTTAGGAATAAATAGTACATGTTCACAGCTTCTGTGGACATCCAAGCCAAAGTAGCAAGACAAAAGAAATGGATGGACACTGAGGCTACCGTACAATAGATCTCCTTCCCCACTGCTAGAGGGCTCAGTAAGAAGGCGATGTAGAATCCCAGTAGAGATAGACAAAGGTTGATGTGGAAATGAGTTGGCTGCTTCGACCTGAAAGATCTAAAATAAAATAAGCCTAACATTACATAAAATATTAAATATAATCTTTTAAAGTTAACAAAGACCTTCAGTGATTTCCTGCTACTACAGTACATTTTATGTAACGACACTCAAATAAAATCACCTCTGCATCCTATTACAGGGCTTTACACAATGTAAATAGCTTTAAAGCTATTTGAATCCCAGTCGAAGAGACTCGTGAGATGATGATATACAGTTACAGTCGCAAAGTAAGGTGACTGGAGATAGGTAGGTAAAGTTGCTTAGTTTTGTGCCCAGGCTCTATCTGGGGTGACATTTGTACGATGTATGAAGTATATATACAATATCGAATTTCAATAGAGAAAGAAACAGATCTTTATAAATATTAACATGTTACGTTAACTTACATTAAAAAACACATGAAGACAATCATCTATGCTGATATGATGGCATTCGTAACATATTACAGCAACAATTAAACTAATGATACTAGTCTGAGCCAATATTGTAAGATGGCGAAAGATGGCGAAGTAGCGCTAAATTGGGGATGTGATGCTTAAGAACGTTATTTATGATAGACTTTATGTAGGCTCAGTAACTTACTTTAAGCAGACAAAGATTATCAGACATCCTACCAGAGCTAATCCCGAGATTATCGATCCAATCAAAGTAATATAGTATAGAGTAACTTGAGCCTCCATGGGTCCCTTACGAACTCTCTGTTGAACAAGAGAAAATATGAACGGATTTACTCAAAGTAAGCCGGTTGCCACATGTTACGTCGTATTGTTGTACAGTTT
>JXUT01142295.1:0-12132 GCA_000934455.1 Apostichopus parvimensis
GTGGGCCAGGTAGGACATTTGAAGTTTTACTTTTCGTCGCGATATTTGGCCGCTTAATTTAAACCAAACGTTCGACTTTTTACATCTTAAATTCGACCCGTATTTTATCTCAGAATTCAGATTTGCTCTTCGAACTGTCGACTTTCTTTTAGATTTGGCTTTATATATATAACAAATCTTGTCCCGCCACCAGGGGTGTAGGAAGCTTCCAAACAGTTATTGAGATTGTTTATTGTTAACCGTGCTACAAACAGATAAGAAATGCCATTTTAAAAATAGCATGTACAGATTAAAAATAAATAATTAAAATAAAATATTAAAATTAACAAAGGACAGTTCTTCATCAAAGGGGCACATTTTATTTGCCAGTAGGGCACATTTGCTACTTTTGAAAAATAGTGCGGGGGTGCACGTGCCCCCAGTGCCCCCCCGGCTCCTAACCCCTGCCCGTGCCCGTGCCCGGTCTCGTACGGGATCGTGTTCCTGCGTTACCTTGTTTACTACGTCTATGGGTTGGACAGAGCCAGAGAAGGGTGAATAGAAGTAGAACTGACGTTTATTGAAGTATGAACACGAGTCAGATTGTTTTTCATTTCAGCATATGTAGAGTTCATACTGGTGACGTATATTTTTATAGGCCCTAGCGGTATCTTACGAACGAAACTTGCGTTGGGGGAAGGATAGGGAGGGTGGTTCCTCAACCATATGGTGATTGGGTTCATCCCATAGCACTCTATACTTCCGTTACGGAATTCTGATTCGATTTATAAGAAGAATGGTCATTCATGAAAGGCCGGCCCAGTTCCCACGGCCCTGTATACCATACGCACGTTAGTCGGTGACGTATTGAAAACAATCACTGATTAGTTCTCAGCAAGCAGTGTCATTAATTAATTGAGAAATAATTGTTAAAATTGCCAGGTAGAGCAACGAAGCCGGATACGGGATAAAGAATTCATTGGGATCATAGAAATTGAAGTAGTATAGGTTCAATATTCTATGATTGGGATAAGGGGATCAGTGAGCGCGGATATCGTATGTTAATTTGTGTAAGTTCGGGGCGATATGGTCACTACTCACTAGGAAGATCATTGGCAGGGAGCTGTAGTTGACAATAAAAATAGCAACCCTGTTATTGAGATACCATATAATTCTGAGGGTTTGCTACTCTCTTTCAAATCAAAGTGATATTGTTATGAATTACTCGTGATAGGCGGATATCATCAGGAAGCCCATATAGGGTTCATTTCGTCAAAGACGACACCTTGAACTTGAACGTAGTCAAATAGTATGCCAGCCTTTTTTGCACGCATGCGTGCACGCTCATATTTTTGTGTATGTACTAACGATGTCAGGTTGTATGCATGCGATATGCATGGATATAGCAACCCATTGAGTGCTGTATAGCCACGAGGTCCGTGTAGGATTTAAGTGTAAAAACCCTCTTTTATGTTGATGTGTTTGGAAGAAACCTACGCATGAAAATGCCATCGGCAAATCCGTTACCTCCAAAGGAGAATTCCCTCTTCAAGAGAATTCTGGTAAACATTTGTTTTCCGTTTGACACACTAGTTCTTTGCGAATGTAATGCTCTGTCAACGAGAAGCCTAACGTTGAGTACAGCACAGAGGATTAAAAAACTGCACGTTAAAATTAACACTAGGCTAGGCTGCACACTGTTCAAGAGAGGAATGTAACAACACAGGTTATTTGTACGTTAGGCCCATGCTTAAGATACTAACCTTTAGACTAAGTTGTAGTTCAACGTTAGTCAATATGAAGTCGTTGGTTTTGTCTAGGCTGGACCGAAACCAAAGCACACTACAATGCAAACTATGAGATAAATGTAATGGAATTAGCATAGGCTAGGCCTATGTTAGGCCATAGCATAACATTTGGGGCCTTT
The DNA here is from genome assembly GCA_000934455.1 of Apostichopus parvimensis. Taxonomy (NCBI): domain Eukaryota; kingdom Metazoa; phylum Echinodermata; class Holothuroidea; order Aspidochirotida; family Stichopodidae; genus Apostichopus; species Apostichopus parvimensis. The sequence continues at coordinate 1,907 of JXUT01142295.1, forward strand.
GCTATAATTATGATAGTGTAAGTTATTAGGTTTCAGTTTTGTAATCTTGGCATTTGACTTAGCTATGCAAAAAAAATCAGCCTTGGCCTCAGATAGGCTATCTATGTTTTTCAGTCAAAATCATGAATTGGGAAATGGTAAAGCCTTGCCCATTGTTGTGTCTAGGGTGGACCACAATGGGGGCTGTATTCCGCCATCGGTACTTTCCGCCATACAAAATGTGCTCTTTCCGCCATAGAAAAAGTGCCATTTCGCCATGTTACCGCCATGGCGGTAAAGCAATTTTTGTATGGCAGGAGCACATTATTGTGTGTGCCATGTATATATGCACTGTATATTGCTTTGCTTCACTCTACCTTGGCCGAGGCCCGCAAAATCGGGCATTTAAATTGACAATCAGAATTGGACTTTTTAATATACAATAAGCCTTATTTAATTTGATACAATTCAGTTTATCCAGCAAACATTCACATTTGAAGACGGTGTACCTATCCTTCCACACAATTCAAAGAAAGTGTCACCAATACATTTGTGTACACCACGGTAAAATCCATTCCTAAAATGTAGCTTTCTGCCATAGGTTCGAACCTTTTCCCCCATGGCCGAAAGGATCAAAACCTATGGCGGAAAGATGTGGCTATGGCTGAATGGCACTAGATCCGACTACAATAATGTTGATAAAAGTAGACTAGGACCTGCCTGGTTTAGAGATTTTTCTGTGCAAACAATTTAAGCTGCAAAGGGTGATATACCAAACATAATTCACAGTGTCAGTGTAGGCCTAACATGTAAAGCCCAGAATTGTGAATGGATAGGCCTAGATCCCTTTGATGAATTCATGAAGGCGTCAGCATGCTATTATTCACTTTAGTTACAACCGGATCAAGTTATGCTCGTACATAGACTTGGATCCGTTTGGGCCCTTGGTTCTGTAAAAGTATTTTACTGCAGTCCAAAAGTTGGATTATTTTTATAGCCTAGGCTGGCCATGGTTCTATAGCTGTTTCAGTCAATTGTGGTTCAACACATCCCAGTAAATTGATGCACACCATAGGACTAGGACATTACTTTAGTGATTTCATGATCAATTTCAAACCGGCAACAAACTGTGACATGCAAATTTGATTATCAAAAAACAATCTTTTTATCATTCATTGATGGCATTAAGGATTGAAATCTGCAATCATACTGTTCTTCAAGTTCTTTAAAAGATACACAATTTTTTAAGAGATTCAGTAGGGGTTACTTTATTCTCATCAGAAATCCTGAAGCGCTGTTAATGTTAGTGATAGGCTACAATGCTTTTACCAATCGTTTTTGAATGTTACAAGATAATTGTTACATTGGGGGTAACAATTGTTACATTGGGGGTGACCACTGTGTTTTGAAGGTCTGAATATGTGATGTTTACGAATTTTGATTGTGTTAAAAAAAGGTTCCTTGGATTCTTGCCAAGAATTTCTGCAAGCACAAGACAGGTGTCAGTGGTTATGTTCAATTGTTATTTTCATTGTGCTTTGTGCAGTTTGTGCAATACACTGCTTGACTAGTGACAATTACCTTACCAAGCAGTGAAGGAAGTTGACAAATTTAAATGTTTGTAGCCCGATGGGCTCTTTGGCCATCAAGTTAGGTAGCCCCAATACTGTAACAAGGAGCCCTGGGCACGTGGCGAATAGGATTCTTCGAGCCCTGCAATATAAGAATATAGATTAACATAAATTTCTATTGAACATGATTAGATCAAAGTTTATAGTAGGGCTGTGTCGTCCTGGTTAATTCACTAACCCGATATCCGTCTTTATCATCAGAATGTAACCTGTGCCGTTGCCTCAAAAATAGAGCCAAATTCAGAGATATACCACTCTGATTATATTTTGAAAGGGCCAGCTAACTGCGACACAATTTGAGCGAATATACAAATGGTTGGGCTAGATTTCCACGTTGACTTATTGAGATGTTAGGCTACCATCATTTGTGGGATTGTATGCAACCATAGTTTGTTGAGTGCACATGTCTTTGTTGACATCAAGCAGCTAGCGCTGGTAGTCCATAGCATGTGCTTTGCTGTCATAGTTATAGCTACTGTATACGCTCGTGATTCAAGCATATAAATATTGAAAGAATTCTCACAACTGGGTAATATACTTAACTGGTAATGAAATGGTGTGGATTGGTCTGAATGTTGATAGGTCATTGACCCCAGTTTCTACTTGTGGTACATATTGCTCTGTGGAGCTTGGCACTTTTAACTATAGACATTAAACAAGGTACTGTGTGCATGCATGTAGACTAGACTGTTTGCCAGTAACATTCATTGAGCATATGGTATAAATTTCCAAAGAAGTTATTTGAGCACCATTATGGAGGGAGGGCTCATTAATACTTGTCACTCTCTCGAAATCAAACATATATATTCCATAATAACTTGCTATTGTTTGGTGTTTGGTATACGTGCCGTAGCTACTTTCTGCGGTCTGTACCTTAGTGCTACGGATTTCCTGCTGAGGTTTGCATTTATTGTTTATTTGTGTATTAATTGGATGTTATTTGTATTCTCTCTTTAGAAATCCTATGAGCAAAAGCAGTACAAGACAGGACTGAAATTTGCAAAGCAAATTTTAACCAACCCAAAGTTCTCAGAGCATGGTGGTAAGACCTGGATTATTATCCTCATTGTTCATCTTTCTCATGGAATAAACAATTTAGCTAGAACCGAATTTTGATGGTTCTTGCAAAAGTTGATAGAAAACCCCATAACATTGAGGGCCGGGGGGGGGGTGGGGGAGGAGTCAGAAGGGAGATGTGTGGTTTGGAGTGGGAGGTGTGGGATTGGAACTGACATGAAAAGTGATTAGGCGATGAAATGTGAGGATTCGATCATATTCATCAACTGATTGCTTGCTTGTAGCAAACACATGGTGGAGGGTGTGTGGGTTTGAACAGTTAAAATTTGATCTTGTATAATATTTGGTAGGTAGTTAAACTTAATGTAAAAACAGAAAAGCTGTTTGAACCTAAATACATTTAGTCAATGATGTAACCAAACTTTCTGAGAATTATTCAAGGTGAAATTTATCAAACTGAGGCTCCCTCCTATTTCAATAAGTTAATGAATCATTACTGAACAAATTTGATTTGATTCTCAGCATTTTTATGCCCAAATGCCTTTTTGTTGTGCTTAGTAATAATCATATCTCAATAGGAAATAGACAACCTTTTAAAGCAATATTGGATCTTTTATGCCATTATTTTTTCACTATTTCAAGGTGGTGACCCTCGTTCTTAGGAACTTGAATATGGAATAGCATAGAAAATTCATCAACCCAAAGAATTGTTTTGGAAATTTCCTTCAAGCACTTGAACAGACGATTTCAGTCCATTTGGCCTACTATGTATGAAACATGTGTAATGTGAATGAAGAAAATTTAGCTTCTAGAGTCGCACATTGGTTTTTTTTTTTGTGGATCTTTTTTTTAATATGAGCTGTTTGATTTTGTGTAGTCAATTGTGTTTGAGAGTAATAGAGGTCAGTCTAGAAACCTTGTTTCAGAATAATGCATGCAATTCATGCTTGATATATAAAAATTATAAATTGATCCACCAAATTAAGTACAAGGAGCTGCTGTTAAATTTAAATGTTCTCATGTGAAACTTGCCAAGGAATCTCTAAAGCTGATTAGCTATCTGGTTGTTATAATCAATATCTGTTTCAGCCACTGGAATATATCCTTTCACTGTGTAAAGTACTGAGATTTCTGCAGCATTGCTGCTCTAGTTGGAATATAAAAACTTGTTTTTGAGGAACTTCAAATATGCACTTAGGTGATGTTTTTTGAGGGATTTGTTAGGGCTCCTTCTGATCATGTGACTATTTGCATCAACATATGCATCTTTTATCTTTCAGAGACGCTAGCCATGAAGGGTCTTATAATGAACTGTTTGGGGAAGAAGGATGAAGCCTATGAGCTGGTCAGAAGAGGGCTGAGAAATGACCTTAAAAGCCATGTCTGTATCCTTTAGTACATTAGCTTTGAAGTGAGTTAGTGGAATTTAGAAACTGTATAAGAATTGCTGAGCAAGAGTAAGTCTTACAGGTTCTTCAAACAGCAACTTTTGAGCCCTAGAGAGTATGTATTTCTTTATGTGTGATGGGAATAGCAGATCGTTGCTGGTATGTCATGGAGTCATTAGTGTCTGAAATATTAGTGAACTGATCTTACAATACCTACAAAAGCAATAACAAAGCTTCTTGTGTGGCTTTCATGAATCTTTTATGTCATTTGGCAGCAATTACATTCTGTATCTTTATTCGTTGGTGACATATTAGCCTGACCCAATTTCTGGTTTACTTTGAATAATAGTCGTTTTAGGTTCATCGTACAATTGTCTTTCCCAACTATTACAGTGCTGGACATTTCTTAATTCCTTGCCAAAGAGAGAAGGAACCTATGCGATGATAATGGTGTGTGTATGCGATTCTTCGAGCCCTGAAAAACTTATCCCATTAAAAGTATCTATACATTTGCCTGATGGTATGTCATATGGTATGGCATATTCTACACAAACCTGAAAATTTTAGACCGTTTCACCACTTACTTACCTGAAGCTCTATTTAACTAACTGAAGTTTACATGTGACATAAAAGAAACTGACTGTCGTTGCTTATAATATCATAGTTTTCTTTCGGATATTCTGTGTATTTAAGTGGTTGATTTAGGACATTTCTGCCAGATTTTTATTATGTAGATTCCTTAGCTACTTTTAACTTTCAGGCTGGCATGTTTTTGGTCTACTACAAAGGTCAGACAGGAAGTATGATGAGGCCATTAAATGTTACCGAAATGCCTTAAAGTGGGACAAGGTAGGTACTTAATGTGGGTAAAAACACTGAGAATATTTTGTGTTGTAACCTTAAAGCAGCTTTTTGCATCCTTCTCTATAATTTTCTCAACCTCATTGACCCCACGATGCCATAACGACACACATAACTAGCTTATCTATTCAAATCTGACTTCAATTGGTGGAATAAAAGTTGAAAAATTTACAACTTTGATCGTTGTTTTTTCTCGATATTTTCTGTTAGGATCGCAATGAACCCCACCCATTGTATGAATATTTAAAATCTATGAACAAAATTTTAATAGGCTCTCGCTGTAGATTGCGGGAGATTTGAGCTGTGCAAGTGACTTTTCCATGTTGATTTCCTTTGCTAGGCTTGGCGAATTGATTACACAGACTAATGTTTCGGACTAATAACCTTGAAAGGTGAAAAAGTGGGCAGTGGCAAAAAATGAACGGCAGTCTTACTAAAGGGCGGATCTTCAAATAAGCAATGGCTCATAAATAAACATGTTAGCTATTCACTGATTGGTTGAATTCAAACTGCTGCTTGCAATTAATTTTAAGTGAGGAATTTGTTGGAAGACACTACTCATTATCTGCAGAAGTCCTTAATTAATCACCAATCAAGGTGATAGAATGAATGGGAAACAAACCATAAGAGACTGAAAATGTTCTTGAGTTGTTTGAAATGTTTCAATCATTTTCTCTTACTGCAGGATAATCTCCAGATCCTAAGAGATTTGTCGCTTTTACAGATTCAGATGAGAGATTTGGAGGGATACAGGGTACGTATTTATAACAACTGATAGTTCTCACCCGAGTTTGAGTTTACTTCCATTCAATGTTAATGGTACAATGCTTTATATGGAGGAGGACCCTTGTATAACAACTGATGGCTTTGAACTGTTACAAAGGGTCACCATGTATGAGGTAGTCTATGATGAATGCACATTTTTAAACACAAATACACTTGTACTTAAATAATGAAAGAGCAAATTATGTCAACGAACAACACATGATCAGAATGTCTGAAATAGTTTGCACAAGTCAATCAAATTTTTCTACTTATATATATAGTGAAGCTATTGCACGAGATCTAGGAAGTCATATAGTGTAGCGTGAACACAGTTTTGTGTGAGTTAGTATAAGGCCATCGTAATACGTTTCATTGTGAAACATCCTGTTGAAACAGGTTCCAACTAACTCCCTGTTTCTTTGTCAGTTTGTGTATAAACTTTCATTTGATTTCTTTTACTTTCCCCTTGTTCAGGATACAAGACATCAACTGCTGTTACTGAGACCTGGTCAAAGGGCATCATGGATTGGTTATGCCATGTCCTTTCATCTTCTAAATGACTTTGAAACCGCCCAGAAAATTTTAGAGGAATTTAGGAAGACACAGACGGTAAGAATCTTCACGACCAAGAAAATCTTGCTACGTCGTCTGATGTCCACCATGTATGTGCAACAACGTCATAGGCATCGCAGTCTGTTGACCTTGGTCTGTCATAACAATTCATCAGCAAATATCACAAACTGTGCAAACTATTAAACTGTTTGTGTTTGTGACTTGCACAGGCCAGGATGGATTTTTCAGTCTTGTTCATTCCATTTAAACAGACATCAAAGTTTAGGCAGTCATTATTTGGCTCTGTGATGATTGTGGATGAATAACTGCTTGCATGAAAGACTTGTACGATGCCACTCTATGGTTCCTCATTGATCTCATCCGTTCCATTTCCACCTGATCTTTACTCCCCCCCCCCCCCATTGTGGGAGTGTACCTCTGATATGTATCCTACACTAGTTGTCAAATATGTGACCAGTTAGTTAGGAATTTTTGATTTTGAATGGATCAAGTGCATTTTTTTTTGGATCTGGTTGATTATCTGGGGAAGAAGGGAGGTACCCTCTAACCAGTACAGCATGTCTTCATCACCTGGTTGCAATAATTGTAACTTTTGTCGTTTAACAAACTTCTCCTGTTCCACATTCATTTGGATATCCTCCCTCTCTCTTTCTCTGTTGTGTTTAACATTCATTTGAAGGAAGTATGGTTATCAGAGATCAGTTTAAAGGTCTTGTACCCTAGGTCATGCTTGCTAATCAATAGATAATTTCACCACTTAAAAATTATTCCAGATGGAGAACTATTTCTTAATTGTGTGTTTCACTTCGATTAAGAATCTCTTGTCATTATTTTTCTCAAACAAAAAAATACTTCTTTACTGTGATATTGCTCTCTGATGACTATATCCTGTGACCAGTCTCCAATGTGTCTCACTTTCTATAACAGGCTAGAACATCTCCAGACTTTGAACACAGTGAGTTCCTCCTTTACCAGAACCAAGTGATGCAAGAAGCAGACCATCTCCAGCAAGCTCTCGATCACGTCGAGCAATACAGTAGTCAGATATGTGATGTCAGTTCAGAACTAGAAATCAAAGGTAACCCCGGAAAGAGATTTGCTACAGAATCAATAACTTTGTGTTAGTAAAGATCTCATCCCATAACATGGAGATCATAACCAGTTTGTGGTTATGCTTGTGCTTAAGTATGACAACAATCAAGTGTCGCTGATGGACTGTGCTATCTCACTTGACCTTCTTAACGACTTTGAAACACTCAAGAAAGTCGCAAGGTTATTTACAAAAAATTTATTTAAATTTATTTAGGTAGAATACAGATGGTACAGTGTCAGATGTCACCATACCCTCTATTCAGTCAGCTACAGTTGTTTGCTTCATTCTCGTAGCAGACTAATTGACCTTCTTAACGACTTTGAAACACTCAAGAAAGTCGCAAGGTTATTTGTGACTGGGGTTTGAAGACACTAGAACTAACAATGATGACTCAGGTGATGTAGTGAATCTAAGTAGAATACAGATGGTACAGTGCCAGATGTCACCATACCCTCTATTCAGTCAGCTACAGTTGTTTGCTTCGTTCTCGTAGCGGACTAATTGCATTAACTGATACCCACTCACATGTACATTTGATACCAGACCTGTATTAGCCGAAGCAGTTTAGGTAAGTAGAGATGAGCATCTCTGCTAACTGCAAGAAAGGCCTAACAATATTACATGGTCATTTTTTCTTAACATTACAATTTGAATCAGTGTAAAGCAATGTAATGGGGGGAGTGTTACATTTTGCTCTCAAAATTTGCAGACTGAACTTTTGTATATTTGAAACCTTTTCTTCTCATCAGCTCAAATCTACCTCAAACTGGGAAAATGTGATGAGGCACACAAGGTGTACGAGGAGCTGGTGAACAGGAACCCAGAGAGTTGGAGTTACTTTGAGGGGTTGGAGAAGTCCTGTCCAGAGGACACCATGGAGGCTAAGTTGGCAATATATTCAAGAATTAGTGAAAAATTCCCAAGAGCGTCTGCCCCTAAAAGGCTGCCTTTAAACTTTGCCACAGGTGAGAGATAACTTTGCTAGTTTCATCGATGAGGAAGAAAGAGGGGAAGCAAATGTCTTCCCTATTCCCATCTTAGTTGCATTTGTAGGTGTCATTCGAGACAGAAATAAATTAGGCAAAGCAAAGTATGTCACAGGAATGGATTAAATTTACCTGATTTTATTGGCGAGGTACTTCTATAATATGGCAAAAAGTTACGAAATGAAAAGATTCTTTTGTAGGTTAAACTGTTGTGTTGAATGAATGCAGTTGACTGTTGTGAAGAATGTACCATATAATATATATAGATATATAATAGAATATCATATGTAGGAAGTGTACATCAGTGAGATGACCAAGAGAAACAGGTTGATAGAGGTTCCATTTCAATTATGCCAATTTTAGGTTAAGATTCTTTTGGTTAACATTTGAAGAATGCAGACAGTTGTTGATGTGATGTTTTGACATCTCCTGGTTATTCAACAAATATACACTTATGCTGTATGGTTAAGCGGTACCATTACTAGATTGCACTGATACATATACTTAACATGCATTATTTTTGCTGCACCCTCCTTTACACCAGTGTACTCTGAAAATAGCCAAATGGGTCGTACACATGCTTGCTGTCATGGTCTTCGAGTTAAACCTTGACTAAAATGTCAGAAAACAGCAACAGCTTTAGAATAAAGTATAGTATTAGACAATTGTGTTGTAATGAAGTATTCAAAGAAGCAGTTCAGTAACCATTGAATTGGAGACTGCTTTAAGATGAATTTCGTCTGAGTTGGAGTAAACTCCTCCCATCCAGAGACAGCAGGAGAACCTTCATACATCTTCGGCATAGTTAAATCTTTAGTATAGTAATAAAATTGAATCCATTACAAAATCAAATATAGTTTCAGTTCATATGAGCGGTGTATGCTTTTTTCTCCCTAATAATTAAAACCATTTTAGGGGACATTTTTGAGAAGATGGCAGATGAGTATCTTCGTAAGATGCTCAGGAAGGGGGTCCCACCAGCATTTGTAACGATGAATGGATTGTACAAGGACCCAGAGAAGGTGACGATCATTGAAAGACTTCTTACAAGCTACCTGGAGAGTCTAGAATCAGTTGCCAAATTCAGCGCAGAAGGTAAGTTTCTAGATCAAGTCCTAAAATTGCAAATTCTGGGTTTACTTTGTTGCATGTGGTTACCATGTACGTGAAAATGTGCCTAACGTTTTTGATATTTCATTGACATATTAGTCGCTCAAAAATGTTCATTTGCCAAATAGATCTTGGAGAGTAGTTTGATGATCTGTTCAACTTTAATTTTTCAAAATTGTTAGTACAATTGCAAGATATGGTTGTCCCTAAAGCAGACTACTTGATTGATAAGTTTAAAAACACGTTAGGATTATTTGATAACGACAAGATTGTTTTGATCAGCCTATGGATGTTAATTGAACTGGTAAGGAAATCACTGGATTTGATATGTTCAGGATATTTCAGTCTTTTAGCTTTTATTTACCTGAGATAGACATTGAATCGGATGGGGTGTATAAAGTGTATCACCTCACAGTGAGGAAGTGACACACCAGGAATATAATAATTCCCCTAAATAATCCACTTGAAGAGCTCACTCTTCCATTTTCTATCAGATGAAACTAATGGAGAGAAGGAGTCTCCTACAGTCTTTCTATGGACCTTGTTCTTCCTGGCTCAGCACTATGACTATCTGGGACTGACGGAGAAGGCTCTAGAGTGCATAGAGAAGGCAAACCAACACACACCTACGTTAATAGAATTATTTGTGGTAGAAGCCAAGACGCACAAGGTAGGTCTATTAACTGAATCTTACTAGAAATTATTGGTAGTGATTTATATGTTTTTATTTATACATACATATATATGTATTATATTGTATCAACGTTGGCATACATTACTCCTTATTTTCATTCTAATGTAAGAGATAAGGTTCTCAACTCAT
>JXUT01142301.1:0-14403 GCA_000934455.1 Apostichopus parvimensis
TATTTACATTAACTAGGAAGCATTCAGCTTTTATTGAAACTAGTTTACTCAACTTAAAGCTTGTACTATTGTTGGTTGGTGTCAAATATGGAGATAAAAAAAAATGAAAAACGTGGGTTTATACTGCCTATTACCAAAGGAGAGGGGGAGAAGAAGAAATATAATATTGCGTATGGAAGGTTTAGCCATATCTTCATTTTGTTATATGAGTAAAGGCGACAACGCTGATGTGTTTCTTCTTTGTGTTATGTGTGTTCACAAACATACACACATGCAAACACACACATTTCCCTATAGTACCCCAACCTACGCACCCCCTCATTAAGACAGACCAGTCAACCAAGTTTCTGTTCAGTACCTCAAGTATAATACTAATTTTGCAATATAATGATTGATAGACTACAATATATCATCCCCAGTACACTACGTGTAGGGATGAGGTAATAAATTACTTAAACGAAGTTTACTCTAAGCTAGTACGTGTCACTATGTGTGTCGCAATACAGGTCCGTAAAATGACGTCCAAATATGTCATTTACACATATGGCATATGGCGTTATACAGTGAGTCGAATTTCATCGCTGTTGGTTTTCTTTCAATATAAAATTGAAAATATCATTTTAGCTTATGACTCATTTGTTTATTCGTGTGATCTACATTTTTTCAAAATTTAATGAATATAACAATACAACCAGGATTACACTGTCCTCATAACAACAGTAATGTAAACAGAGAAAATGAAACGGTTGGACATAATCATTCGATGTAGATGGTCATTCCATTGCAGCTTATTGCATGGTCAGAATGAAATTCCTGTTCACGGCTTCTGCAGGTTAATTAGAACTTTTAGGATATACATACAATAGCAATTTGTAGACACGAATGAAGAGGAAGACAAGCAGCCCACAAAATGTGGAAGCTATAAATGAGTGAATTCAGTTCTCTGCTTGAAGTCATCAATGTTGATGCCAATATTTTAGTTTTCATCGGTGATTTCAACATTCGTGTTGACAATAACAACTCTATTGATGCTGGTAAGTTTCTTGATTCCTTGTACACCACTGGGTTTCAGCAACACTTTCATGAGCCGACTCATCGGAGTAGCCACACCCTTGACTCTCAATTTCCAGAGCAGGTGATGACTTGATAGTTGACGTGAACATTTTGAGAGAACTTCCATCTGATCATGCTGCTGTGGTTTCCTCATATTCTGTAAAACGTCCTCCCCCCCCAAAAAGGTTACTTTCAGAAAGTTTAGAGGTCTTAACATAGAACAGTTCAAACGGGATATTTCCGAGCTTATTGTCTATATCGAATCCATCTGATGCACTTGTGCAATATAACTCCTCTCTCCACCAACTGATAGACAAACACCTCCGCGTCTGTAAAAGTTAGATGTCTGCTAAGACCAGATAATTACGATAGAAGAGAGACTCCTATATGATTAATGTGTAGCTGAATCGTGTGTATTTGAAAAATCGGGTTTACAGAGGCTGTGTAGAACCACAGGGAAGGTATTAACGAGTTATTAAGACTATGATTATGTTACATCTCCCTTTTTCACTTTGAGATAGAAATCAAGGTAAGTTAAAATATTTTGGTTGCTATTTTGGAGAATTTCATAACGAGAAGAGATGATGCTGAGTGAAACAAATATGGAAGGTGGTAAGCAAATAAAACAAAACTATATACATCAGGCTATGTTTTTTTTAATGTCTACAAGGGTGATCAATCTGGCGAGAACCTCTGAGGTGGTCGAAGAAGTCTTCCAAATCTGCTTCTGTCACCTGATGCTTCTGTCACCTAGTGCTTGGCTGGGTCTGCGTTGCCTGATTGATGGGATGAGTCCGTTGGATTGGAGGTTGACAGAAATGTGGGTAAGACTGCAGCTTCTCGTATGTGCTGACGGTATCTTCGCACTACTTTTCCGTTAAATGTTTCAATGATGTAGAACCTTGGTTCTGCAGTTTGTTCCTTATTGTGGCAGGGAACCAGTGTCCTGTGTCTTGGCTTTGCACATGGACACGTTGATCTGGGTAAAATGGTGGAAGTGTCTGAGGGAGAGAATTTTTGTAAAAATGCCTCTTTTGTGTGTCTTGCCTTTTCTCCAGTTCTTCCTTAATGTGCTCTGAGTTGAGGCTGGGGTTTGTGAACTTTTCTGGAGGTATTGACTGAACTGTCCTTCGCATTAGCATTTTGGACGTGCTGGGTAGAGTCTGACTGACATGAGTTGTTCTCCACAGTAGTAAGGCCATGTGGATGTCTAAGTTGGATTGTTTGGCCTTCGTCAAGATTGACTTGGCGGTACAGACCTGTCGCTCAAATAATCCGTTGCCTTGTTGTCGCCTTGGAGCTTAAGTGACATGGTCGAAACTCCGCGCAATTGCAAATTGCTTGAAGAGTTTGCTGACAAACTGAGGTCCGTTGCCATTGACAACCTTTTCTGGTATCCCGTGTACACTGAACACCTGTTTCATCGCACTGATAACAGCGTGACTACTACAGTTTCCAGGAATTTTTCTTATAATGGGATACTTTGTTCTTGACATATGGCACATGAGTGCACCAAATCGTCCAGGTGCTTGTTGATATTTGGCCAGTATGTTGTTTCTCTTGCCAGCAGCTTAGTTTTTTCTCGACCGGGGGGGGGGGGGGTACATGAAGCTGTTGAAGTATGTTCTGCCTCATGGTTTTCGGAATGACCACACGTTGGCCTTTGAGGATCAATCCGTTATCGACAGAGAGTTCATGAAGCTCCAATATGTTTCTTATGTCTGTCGGCAGTTCCTTGATATGGTCTGGCCAGCCGGTGACGATGATCTCTGATAGTTGTTGGAGCAGTGGGTCTTGTCGTGTTTCCCTCTGCATCTGTACCATCCTCTCTGTTGAGAATCTCACTATTTCGACTCAAATGTCAAGGTCAATGGTTGTTGACTCTCTTGGTGTCTTGTGGATAGTTCTTATGAGCGCTTGGTTGAGATGTATTCCGTCTAAGCACACCCTGATGCTTCCGTCTCGCTTTGTGACATACGTGAGGGAGCTGACCCACTCGGTTGGTTCCTCGATGCGTCTGATGATGCTTTGGCTTTCCATTGAGTCCAGCTCTTGTTTGATCTTTCCTCGGAGAGCGATTGGTGTTTTTCTTGGTGGGTCTATGTGGCTTGGTACATTTGGATCCAGGACAAAATTGTGCTCATTTGGAAATTCGCCTATTTTTTCAAATTGATTTGGATAGGCTTGCTTCAGGTCATGAATACTGTTGATGTTTGATGGTTCCTTTGTTATGGCGCAGTGCAGGGTGATGAGGTGTAGATCCCTGCAGGAGTCCAATCCTAGTATTGCTGGACCCGTTACGTCGACAACAAATAATGTTGTTTGGAGCCATTCCTCTTGAAAACGAGTGTTGTAGTCTTCGTCATTGTATGCAGTTAATACACAGTTTGTCTCCTTTAGAATGCCCGGTGTTGGTTTTCCTGTATGATCAATATTTTCAGGATACATGTTTCTGTAGATTCTCATGGGTAAGGTATTCCCTTCTGCGCCTGTGTCCACATTTATGTTTAGGGAGTGAACACCTGGCTTGTTTTTGAGCTTAATGTCGATGTTGGCATGTACTTGACTTCTCGTTCCCGAAGAGTGCATTGCTGACACCTTGATGGAGCTGAAGGAAAATGATTCCAGATCCTTTGCCATCAGGTCCTCACTGTCAGGTACCTGTTGTTGTGGATGGACTCGATATGTTTGTTTGTACGTGGCTGGTTATTACTGTGGGAGTCAAAGTTGTTACTACTTCTGTGCGCCCGTCGGGGATGGGACTGTCTTGACTTTGATTTGGAGTGCCCACCCTTTATAAATTTTGTTGTGAGGCATAACTTGGACCAATGGCCCATCTTTTCGCATCCTCTGCACTGATCGTTTTGTGCGGGACAGTTACCTTTCACGTGATCACCACCACAGTTCCGGCATCTAGTGCCTTTCTTGTTGATCGTCGCAATTTGAGAAGTTGGCTTCGATTGCATAACTTGTATGTCAGTGAAGTGTGCTGCAGCTGCTTCAAATCTACGACCTAGCTCTAAGGCTTTTTGTCTTGTAAATTCTGTTGGCTGACTCAAGAGTTCTTTCTGAAATTCCAGAATTGGAGTACTAGCAATGATTTGTATCTATTACCAATTAATTGGGAAAGCAAAATCAGAATACCTAACAGCAGAAATCACAACATGCAATAACAAAATCCTCTTCCGTTTTGTCCGAAAGCTGTGCACTGTCAAGTCTGATCCAGTCCTTCCAGACCACGAGTCCAATGAGGCATGCGCTAACGATTTAGCTGCCTTCTTTTACGACAAAGTCACCACCAGTATTGAAAACCCAAGTCCAGTTCTCCCCGATGTGGGTGTTGATTGCAAAAGTGAATAAACCTCCTTCGAACCTGTCACTGAGAGTCAAATACACAAGACTATCATGGGGTGTCCTTCGACATCATGCAAACTTGACCCTATACCTACCTGGCTGGTGAAATCTTGTATTGACGTTCTTCTTCGTAATTTAATCAAAATGAATAAAATAATTAATGATTAAAATAATTACAGACCCAATGCCAATCTTATGTTTCTCGGGAAGGTTCTAGAGAAATCTGCTACTGCGCAATACGAATTTGTTTACACGACTGTGGGCTATTCTCTATGATGCAATCGGCATTTTGTAGTTTCCACTCTACTGAGACTGCTCTCATCAAAATCTACAACGATATGCTCATTGATATTGATAAAGGTCTTGGGGCTGTCGTCGTCTTGCTTTCGACACGATTGACCATCAAATCGTCATTGAAAGATTGCAGCGTAGCTACGGTATTACTGGATCGGCTATAAAGGTGCTTGAGTCCCATCTTAAAGACCGAAAGCAGACTATCGTCGTAAATTATCTCTTTCGTCTCCTTACCTAATACCTTGGGGGGTTCCACAAGGGTCTGTCCTTAGACCACTTGAATGTTTTTGTATACTGGTCCTTTAAGTCATCTTATGGATTCACATAAGGGTGTACAACACGTTATGTATGCTGACGATACGCAACTTTGCATTATCATGAAACAAACTGATCATGATACATGTCTAACTAGTCTCTCCAATTGTATCGCTGACATCAACCAATGGTCCACTTGCAACAGTTTACTCCTTAACGATTCAAAGACCAAAGTCATCCACGTCACCTCCAAGTTTAGAGATTTGAGTATCCTACCTGACCTCACTGTTGGTACAAATGTCATAACTCCTTCCGAAGATACACGTGATATTGGTGTCTTGCTTGATGAAAACTCGATATGCGAAAACATGCAGAACACTTGTCGTTCAGCTGCCTATGGTATTTACAAAATTAGTAAACTCAGTAGGTATCTAGATCAAGGCTCAACTGAACGACTGGTTCACGCTTTTGTTTCCCCCTATTTAGATTACTGCAACAGTTTGTATGTGGATTTGCCAGTTTCTCATATAGCTCCCCTTCAGAGAATTCAGACCGCTGCTGTGCGCCTAGTATTGTTCACTAAAAAGTTTGATCACATCACTCCTGTACTCCGTTTAAGATCCTACTTCACACCTACGAAGTGATCAACGTGCTTGCCCCTCAATATATCACTGACCTTACTCCTTTGCGTCGGTCAACTACAGTTACGCTTCGCTCGTCCTATCATAGGCATTTGCAATTAACTCCTGGTCTACGTGCCCGCACTTGTTATGGCGATAGTGCCTTTTCTGTCGCTGTGCCTTCTCTTTAGAACGAACTCCCATTTCACGTTCGTGACTCTCCCTCCCTTTGTATTTTCAATAGACAACATAAAACATTTCTGTTTGATTCCTAGTTTTTTTTTCTTGGTTTCCTTTGTCTCTTTCCTACTTTGTAAAGTGCTTTGAAAGCTGTATTAAGCGCTATATAAATGTAATTTATTATTATTATTAGTGATGGAAACTACTTGGGAAAAATAATAGGAGGTTGCCCGAGACTGGCTAACCCACCCTTCTGGATGTACGCTAAGAAATTAGAAAAAAGAGTTCCCGGTGACTGGGCGGTTCCCAAGAGGAGGACAATTCATATGGAGTTTGACTCACAAGCCCTCTAGCTACATGGTTCCTACACAAGGGGCCCCTCCCTCTGCCAGGGCTGAAACCTCCTCCCATTTTAAAAAAACTAATGTATCTAGGGAACTTTTAGATTATTATTTTTGCGTAGGTTTTGTGAACTAAGTATTTAAGCAAGAGGTCAGGGATTAGGTGGTCAGGAAGGAGGGTGTTTTTTAAGGATTTTTTGTTTGAGATAATTAGTTGGTCAAAAAGTGGTAAAGAGTTTGCTGATTCAAGGAGCTTAATAGTTGCAATGTAGCTAGGTATGTTAAGGCCAATTCTACGGGCTTTATTATTAATAATGTTTAATTGGGAAATTTGAGATTTATTACAGCTAAGGAGGCATATACTGCCATAAGTAATGATTGGTTTAATTTTTGAGTTATAAATTTGTAATAAATATGTGCGGGTAGACACTTTAGAATACTTAGACTTTTAAGTGGGTTTATGATCCTCCAAGCTTTACCTATAATGATATAAATGTGTTTCTTAAATTAAGCTTATTGTCTAAGGTGATGCCTAGGTAAACAGCTTCTCTGCTGGGGTTGATGTCAGTCATAAAAATATTAAAACTGTAGTCTTTGGTCGAGTCATTAGAAGAAGGGTACTTAAAGATTACAGGCTTAGATTTATTTGGATTAATTTTTACTCTCGATTTCCTACACCAGGAGCTTAGGGTGTTGGAGAATATTTTAAGCGCACTGATGCGTTAGGACATTCTTTTACTTGTATGCCAAATAGCAACAGCGTTGGCGAACTGACTGCATTGTGTGGAGTTGAGCTTATCGTATGGGAGAACGTTAACATTAATTGTATATGAAAGGGGACTTAGCACTCAGCCTTGTGCAGTACCAGCTTTGAGCTAAAAGGAGTTGGAGGTCAGACTGATAATCTGATTTGGGAGATTATACTTTAACAGTTTGTACCAGATGCCATTGTGCCAAGTTTTATTGAAGGTATTTTCAGACTAGAAAAATAGCGGAGTGGAGTTTGTTTTGGTAACCGATTTTGACACTTTCCGTTATTCTCAAAAGGGGGTTTTATACTTAACTTGTTAGCTCTAAAACCGGCCTGATACGGAGAGAATTTATTTGTGTTCTCGAGGGAGCCACTAATTCGACCATTAAGGATTTTTTCAAAAACTTTTCTTAATACTGGGAGTAAACTGATTGGTCTATAATTGCTTGGATACGAATGAAATTTATTTGCTTTTGGAATGAGAACAGCGGTAGCCATATTCCAGAGAGAAGGGAAATGTCCTAGTTTTATGATTAGGTTGAATATTTTAATGGCATTAGCGGTGAGACTAGCTGGGCAGTTTTTGAGCATTAGATAGGTAACACCGTCTTGGCCTAGAGAGGAATAATTATTTGTATTAGCAAGAGCTAGTTTTCAGTCCTTGGTTGTTATTTAATTTTCCTGGTTATTATTAGTAGTGACATTAAAGTTAGAGATGAATTGATTTAAATTAGTGTTGATAAAGTAATATCTATGTAGGTTCTAAATTTGCTATCGTAGTAGGACCTGTTGGGGTGTCAAAGATATGTGTAAACGTGTTTACAAGCAGATCAATTTGGTCTGAGCGAGTAGCAATACGGTTCCCGCTAGTATTTATCAGGTAGCCGATTTTGTGACCTACATTTGGTTCTAGTTTTGGCTTTAGGAGATTATTAACTTTCCTCCGGAAGGTACGGGTCTTTTTTGCCGACGATCACACTACATGTTGTCTTTACTTCAGCTATTTCTTGATGTTGAATGAGATAGTTGATTCCTTTCTTAATCTTATTAATTTGGGTCTTAAGTCTTTGGTTTCTAGTCAAGCAGAACTCTCTTCTACGCTTTCTCCTGGCCTTGATAAGGCATAATATATTATTAGTTATGTTATGTTTATAATGCCCATCTCTTTATCTTAGTTCTTTTGAGAGGGCAATTTTAAACTGATGGAGATTGACCGAGAGAGAGTTGTAGCCAAGTCGTCTAGTTTGCTGGTAGAGTCAATATTGTTAACTTAATGTAGTTAGGGTCGGTCGATCATTTGTCTATTTCATTCCTAAAATTGGTCCACTTAGTCAGGTTAGGGGATCAGTAGAAACCATTGCTGATACAAGTTGGTTTAAGTAAGAAGCTAATTAAAACAATATGGCGGTCAGAGAAACAACAGACAATTAATGGCAGAATAGTATTTCCGTTGAAGTTGTTTTGCAAGTTTATCTATTGTTTTTCCAAAATCTGTTGTTTGGGGCCATGGTTTTTTAAGAGGATTTGTTGATTTGGGGTTTGCAGGGTTATTTCAATGGTCGAGCTTCTTCGGGTTGTTATCAATGTTATTAGAATATTTGGTTGGTCTTCTTGATGAGATTAGTCACTGCAATTGGGTTCTGGTTAATTTCTTTTGGTGTGCCAGATATAACAACTTTTTCACCTTTTGGGGGATACTTCATGGTCATTAGTTCTAAAACGTTCCCTAGTAACAGATTGCTATTAAGTTAAATCAGGGTCAGAAGAGGACGGTGGTAGGGTATGCTAGCCATGTGAGTGGGCAGCTCTGCCATAGCAGGCTGGAGAGTTCCAAATAGAGTTCCAAGTAAATGAGTGCTTGTCTTACTTAAAGAAGATAGGCCAAAAAAACAAAGATTTAGCGTTTGAAAACGCTTTTAGTCTTCCCCTGAACTACTACAGGAAGAGGGGAACTTAAACTGCTATGATAACAGAAATGCTGAAACAAGTTCCGTGATACAGCTTCAACAGTTACATCAAATGTGCATTCAATGCATTCCAAGCAACCTTGACAACATCAAACATCGAAGCACAAATCAGCTAATTGGTCTATCAGTAGATCCGACCTATGAATCTCATATCTCAATCTCTGATCTTCGCCCTTGATTCGTATCGACTTAATATAATACGCTGTAAATGATCTTTATTGTCTACTTTAAATTATTATAACTACAAGAATATCAAAGTGATTTATATTGACTTTTACGAGAACAGGCTAAGTGTAGGTTACATCTGTCTACCAGCCTGGTGCCCTCAAATGGTATTTGACCTCTTTGAATCAATATAAGCAACCATGTAATTGTTCTATCATGTATGTTTTTCGTTATCACGTTTACAAGCCAAGGTGCAACATAAATTCAGCCGTGCGCCGTCACCCTTCCTGGAATTATGTTGCCTTTACTGTAACTCTGGCATTCCTTTGTGTAATAATGCCTGTGAATAACATAACTTTAGTCCACTTTGAGCTTGCCTACAGTTTAAAGAGTATCTGAAAATGGTTAATTTACCAGTAATTTGTTTGGTTTGACAACATTGGCAACCACGGTTATTTCAGCAATTGTCTTTAGTTGTTATTACTTTGATTGTTTGTAACAGATTGTTTTAGCAGGTGTAACAATGCTGAATCCAGTTTTGTATAATGCTGGCAGCACTATATATACGTGTACGCCTACAGGTCTTTTGCGGTTAGTGTTTTTGTCCTGGATAATTAATAGTCCGTAAGGTTAGTTAACTTGAAGGATTCTTGTTTTTATTGGGACTACTAGATTTTAAGAAAGTCTATTCTCGTCTCTGTCATACTCAGCCGTAGTTATCATAACCGGCTTGTTAGCATGTCACTGTTCTGAGTTCAATCGTTATCGTATTTATTGCAGTGAGTAGTTTCGTAATATCTTATTATTATTAGGTATCATTCATATTGTTTTACCACACAAATACAATAGAGGAATAAATACAGAAAGGTTACGCCTGTCTGCTTCTCATTAATGGTTAGCTGGTTGTCTAGGGGAGCATATCCAACGCAAAGTGAGGGCAGCACAACAAATATTGTTACATATTTGTAATACTATATTTTACAGAAAATTATTTACTAATATTAATGTACTACACCTATTTCGTATCATATGTTCTGCACAATCATTCAGAATTAGGACTCTGTAAACTTTGAGAAGACAGCTTGTGTGTGTGTTAGGGGAGGGGGAGGGGCTATCGCTAGATAGTTTCTTAAGATTCATAAATGAACCTGAAGATAGCAAAACAACAGCTACAAATCACAACTTTGAAAATAGGAACAACAACGATGCAGATGATATAATTCTATGGAGAGAAAGGCCGTTTCTGAGAAGTCGTGATGTGCTTGAAAATTGTGATTGGTTGATTCATACAACACAGCACCCATATCTAGCTGTACGTAAACAAGTAACAGTTGATTGAACAAGAAACAGTGATTGAACATATGTTACGCGGCATATATGTCGTCACAGAATTCACGTCGTTCGTTCGTCATATACACATGAAGTCACAGTAATATTTTAACCAATCTATGGTAAAATAAGTTTTGGGATAAACGATGTTCATTACAAACGATTGAACATGTTGCTGTCTGATCAGTTGCAAAGCTTTGTCAAATACAGTAAGCATTCCTATCAAGTAGAGTTTCTATTTTCAGTGTATCCTAAAGTTCTGTATACTGATCAGAAGAGTTAGAGCCAAAAAAGTGTGCTTATGTTCAGCATGTATTCCTCGCTCTTTAATAATCTTCTGTAAAAGTATGTTGGGTGGTTTCACTCGGCCAGCGTTAGTTAATATGAAACATTAACGACTGCGCATTTCATTCCCCACAAGCTAATCATATACTACAGAAGCTAAGTACCGCCTATTTTTTGACACTAGGAAATAAGTATCATGTAGGCTTTGTCATGCAAAATGTGATTTAAATAGCCTGTGAGTGGTCAAAAGTTACGTGAAAACACATCTGTGTTGATAAGCTTAAACACATGTATCACAAGACGGTCCATACCGTGGCTTTACTGTCCCTGATATAACGTGCCACTACCCAAACAGTCCATAAACTACTGATCCAACAAATGCCGATGTTACTTCTAGACGATGCTACTAATACATATACAGATGTACCGATGTTACTACGACTACAAATAGCGATGTCGCTGCTACATATGGCGATATTACTACTATTTTTGTAACTATTGGAAGCTGGATTAAAATCCAGCATAAAATGATTGGTGTTATCGAGAGCTACTGCAGCAAGCACGTTATTCCAACACCTTCATATTAAATCGAAATAGCAGTGTGGTTTGACTTGCTGAAATAAAAGGGTTTTCGGTACACCATACGATTTGCTTAGTGAAGATTCGTCATCTCGGAAGGAATACCTCAATTATGTTTGACACTGTGCTAACTGATTCCAACTTTGGTATTTTTACAACACCCATCGAAAGGGAGAACTGCGTAAGCACTGCCGCTTTCCTATACTAAATTAATTTCCGTCTGTATAAAAAATGGTACCTTAGCAGTTTTCATATTAATAGTATGCAGTAATACAAATCGTTAGTATAAATGTTCGGCAATCTAGTCATAAAGGGAGGGCATTAATTGAGGGCATAACTCGGGACGCTGAGACGTAAATTTAACAGTTTGCAGGAAATGGTGTCGTAGTTTTAAGAGAACATTCTAAACGCCACGTCAGGTCTTTAAAATTATAATTTTTCAATGTGTCGAACATGGTTAATTAGAAACATTGTGTGCATAATTATGCATCGAAATCGCATACTCCACAAATTTAATTTAACACCTACACTAAGAATTACAAATTGAGGAGTGACCAATGTTTGTCAATTGGAAAAGAAACAACAATAGAGTGTACATTCACAGAAAGGTTCATAATGGATATGATATCAGTATACTCCCGTTAAAGACACTTATAATGAACGTTCTGCAATTCAAATCTACATTCAACTGTTATTCTACAACAAATGGTTAAACTTGATTTAGGTTGTTATGGTATTGTTACATCCAAAACAACATGTTTTTTTCTACAGAAATTGCTTTGAATGTACATTGATCATGAATAATGTGCTAAACAAGTTCCTGTTATTTTGACAATAAAACATATAGTTACATTGTACAAATGGCGTGTCACCGTTACTGACTTACGTCATGGAAAGATGCGTTCTCCAAAAGCTTTATAGTACATCTCTGTAGTAACTCACTGTCTTTGTGGTAAATATCCACGTTCTTTGTACATAGTTTCTTGACTGTATCTACATCATCAACCTGGTAATATAAATATATATATAATGTTAGCTGAAATAAATTACAACTATATTATATAAAGTATTATTAGCTGTATTTTGGTTTGTCTGACTTTAGATCGTACTTCGCATTTATCAGGAAAAGTCTAATATCTCGCCACAGATATCTCTCAGAGAAGATTTGCTGAGTAAAGGTTAACATAGAGAAGATATCCAATCGTTTAATCAAACTTTATAGTAATGAGCTATTTATTTCCATGTTTATTATACATTCGCTGTAGATGGCAAAAAAGAAAGTTCAATAAAACTACACAGAGTCTCAGAGCCGAATTTGATTATTGTATTATTTAGTAGTAACAAAGACAACGCCATCTTCGTTGCTTTTCAATTTATTCCTGGGCAGGAATGTCGCGATGTAAAAGTATTGATACTTAGATAAAGGTATTACTAACGATATTAAGCGGCACTATAATAATTATAAATTTAAAACGCAATACATGCCATACCACAACACTGCGGTTGCAGTACTTTCTATCACCTGCCTTTAAAATGGCTAATGTTGTATGTAAATTTAACTTCTTGTGGTTTGCCAAACTTTTTTTTCCTTTTAAAATTAACTTTCTTTTACAGATCATGACAAACTTAATTGATGATTCCGTCCATTCATTTGTTTTTATCAGTGAAACAAACATGAACTATATTTTAAATGTAAGAATCGGTAACCAACTTAACGAAGTGCAGTGTTCAATTAGAGAAAGGGTGCAAATTTACATAAACCAAGTACACAAAACCTCAAACAACATTAATAAGATGTAAGCCCACAGTTGAACTACATGTCCCTACCGATGTTTACATGACCTTTCTCCCTGTAATTCCCGTTGTTTCTGCAATAGGTGATACACGTTTTAATACAATTTATCAAAAGAAGACGCCCTCCCAGATTTGGTCACCAAAGAAATTTCAATCAGTTATCAAATGTATTCTACCAAGAAATTTTGGCATAAAGAAAAGTTGTCTTTGCTTACGCCTGGCATGTAATTTTGTTTTTGCAAAATGATCTTTTAATAATATCTTCTATAATCACTTTTAAAGTAAAGCAACTACTTTTCAATGTTATTTGCCGATCTGTTATGAATCGAAAATAGAAGAAAGCAAATCGAAAACCGTCTTTACACAGTATTTAAGAAATGAAACATACAAGTTCATTAGCAGTCTCCGTACATGTACATATATTGTTGCGAGAATGTTGTTGGAATCGAATGGTTGTATACATGATTTTATATTGTGTTTCTCAAACATCATTATGTATTGGTTATGTACCATGAACAATATATGTCTCATGGGATATTTTCTGTCGGAATCTGGGCATGGTATACTCGTAATTAATTGGAATATTTACATCGTGTACATATGGTAATGGTTCTGCTGTAATTACCACTATTCAAAGCTATGGTGTTGTCCTATCCGTGTTTGAGTATGGGAAGGAATTACTATGAATGGAATCTATGATTGCTACTCTTTGTAAAAACAAACCTGCTTGTATTGGTTCTTTATCATTAAGCATTGTATTGTTTACCCGACTGACATAATATTGATGTTTAAGAGCACGTTACAGTCTTAGTGTCGACTGTATCATTAATCATAGCAGCTGCTGTTGTTGATTATTCTACATATTATAATATTAATGCAAGTAATGCTGCATATGACAATTGTCACGTCATGGTTTGTTAATATTAACAAGATTGTTTACTGAAATGGTATGTATCAATCCTTCTTTATCTTAGTATAAAATGCTTGTAGTGTGGCATATGTCAATATCCATGGAAATATGAGTATGGTATCATATGAACCATTTAGATATATTATTTGTACAGCTTAGGTAATTTCACATTCGTTATAAAACAAGGGGCATATGTTAAATGTCAATCGACAGTCCATCACAACTCCAAATAAAATATTTGACATTCCACCATTGTTTCATTATGCTCCACAAGGTGATGTTGACAACTTGGATGCAAGTATTCGATACTTTTTATTCCAAATGATTCATTCACATCCAAGTATATATGAAAATAAAGACCCTACAAAACGATACATACCTCCCAAGCACCGGATTGAAGATTCAGACTGTAACCGTAGTTCCTCCACAACACTATGACGTTAAAATACAAACGTGTGCAAAAGAATGAACAATACATAATATAATATGATAGATACAGAGAAGAACGGATAACATATATATAGTA
>KN896497.1:1057-12327 GCA_000934455.1 Apostichopus parvimensis
ACCAAACATTTAGACTGACAATTTGTAACGTTAAGATATCATAAAACAAATACAGCAAGAACTCACCAGTTTAGTCTTCGATGATGAAACAATAAAAGACATTTTGGTTTTCTTGCCTTCTTGATTTCTGCTCACGAGGAAATGAAATAAACTCTCTACGCAAATCTCCTCAAAAGCCAAATATGAGATGGTTATTAAAATAGTCTGAGTTATTTCAGAGACGCTTATATAGGATTTGAAATTGTTCTTATGGGGGAATCCATGTTCTTTAAATAACTGCTTGATAAAATACTACTAGGCAACCGTTCAAGTGAGGGTAATTGACCTATTACAACAGCTAGGGCCTTTTTGTTGTTACAAAGATTCCTTGAGATAACTTTCTTGAGAAAGACGTGAATATTTCTTATTAATATTACAATTACAAGTCTTTTTCTTGGTCTTTTGTTGACTGGGGGAAAAAACGGAAAAGTCACCTCTCTTGTATCTTTTCTAAGACACAAGATAAGGAGCCGGAAGTTTTCAAAGACAGCAAAATTCTCAAGATTTCGCGGTTTTGTTGGAAAGTTGTATTAATTATAAAGCTTCATCGTGCATTCAATCTCGACGTTGTAAATAATCATAGTTTGATACTATTGTGTCAGTAGCAAATAATCACACATTCAAGAAGATATAAGGTCCTTCTTTATTGGCCAAAAGAAGTTTCGCCCATTCCCAGAGATCGATTGGCAAACATGGAACTAAGACATTGTGCCCCAACAAAACAATTGTATAGTTGGGTAATGGCTAATGGTATAAGGGCAAAGGCTTGGTTCAGCGGTTAGAGTGTCCACCTCACAATCCTTAGGTTCCAGGATCAAATTTCCGCCAGGAGCCAGATTTCTTGACCTATTCAATGAACGCTGCTGCAATGGTGATGTGCGGAGTCTTCCGTGGATTTGATATTTCTGGTTTGTGAACTTGGGGAAAGGGGTTTGTTTCTGTTCTTCACTTGGTTTCGAAACGACTTTAATCGTTACGGCTGCACTGCAGTAATGTCGAATGGGGTGCCTTTGCCTACCTCAGTATTTGAGAAAGTGGTCAGATGCTGTGGCATACACTCTCGTTCGTCGGATGGGGACGTTAAATGGCGATCCCGGGAGCAGGAATGGGAGCGAATTCACACCCCTGCCTCTTTATCCTCTGAACACTTATCGAAAAGAGGAGGCTTGAAATAGACCAGGGGTGTTTATCCACGATCAAATACGGGTTGGGTCTCAAATAAACTAATGTAAGGCTTCCTGATCCTTGGGTCTCTAAACATAACTAATCTAAACTAAACATTGATTGAGTTTATAGTGGAATGCAGTAACGAGCCCTCGCAATAAAAAAAAATAACCGACGAAACCGAAAAGCAAATTGCCTTCTCATGAATCGTTACTGCATTCTGTCATTTCTGTAAAATTTGTTATTTCACAAAATACCCTATTGCTCCATTCAAAGCTTGCAAATTGCCATTGCCATTGTCATGTACCGTGCCATTTCAATGAAAAGTCAATGAAATTTGTAAGTTGGCATGCCTTCGATTTTAATTCGAGCCCTTACAATTTAAACCGATAAAGTGGCATTTTGTTTCAGAGGTCCACAGTCATTTCATGCATATTAAAGCTTGACTTGAGCCAATGAAACATAATAAGTGTATGCCGTGGACCGTTATCCATCCAGGTTGTTGGTCTATTCCCCTTTTAATTTTCTTGAAAAATGACCATTTAAAACTGCTCAAATTAGTCAGTTAAAAGAACGGGGCTACTTAGTCGCTATAAAACTTAATATAGCGTTGAAAAATGAAGCTCATGAGTACTGAATCTTTGACGATTAGTATGAATTCTCGTAACCATGGTCGTCTATGTAGGGTGGAGATTTCCTCACTATTTTGTTGAAAATACTCATAGATTTCGTTGCACCCTCCCACCCCCTCCCTCGTAACACACATATTCATTCACACAGAGAACCAAATTGATATTTCCATTGTTCGATTCCATTTACCCTAACCTTAACAATACCCCTTAGCAACATAATTCTTCTGAAGACATGGTGATTCTGTTGAAATGACGTCTGAGGACTTGGAATCCATCTGTTCAAGTTCTAAGTCAGAATACACACACTTGTCGACGCCAACGACGTAAGGGCATTATGTCATCGAACTTTGTATTTCCGTAACCATCTGACAACAGGAAACATCCACATGTGCTACTCTCTAAAGTTCAATGTTTCAAGGCGGAATGTTTGTGGGGGTGTATGTGTGTGTGTGTGTGGCCTGTGATAAATTATCAGTCACATGACTCTCAAGACTCAGAGAAGAAGGTATAGACTATATCGATGGAGCCCAAAAAGACAGTGACTTGCACCGGATTTCAAAGGTGAGAGGGAGAGGGGGACAAATTTTGAAATTCCACTGACTGATTGAAGGTAGGCGCTGAACTAATATGGAAGGACCAGAGGCGAATAATGTAGTTTATAAAGATGGTGTGAGGTCCAAGGACGCAGAAGCCGACTCCCAAATGGGGCATATGTGACGGTGGCATATTTAGACAATAAATTATGTATATTATTATCTCACTTAGCTCTGAACGCAAGGCTGTGTTAATAAATACTCTTGTTTTTCTTGTTTGTAATTCAAAATGGGGTGTTACACCCAGTGGCGGACTGGGTCTTGAAACCGGTCAGGGCATTTTCCACCTAGATCGGATCATTATCCATTGATATGCTACTTGCATAGTGATCGCGGTCCTGGGGGAGGGATCCAAGGGGAGGGGGTTGTCCTCCTCCCCCATTGAGATTTTTTGAAGTTAAGGAATGCCTAGATGCAAAATGGTGCTATATTTCTCAAATTTGTTGGTTACAATAATCCTTTAAAAATGACCCAAAAATAATTTTCCAGAAGCAACACTTGATTAAACTGAGGAAAGTTGAAAACGTAAACAAACATAGACAAAAATATATGTTTTAGACTGGATTTTTTCAGTTTTTCAAACATTTTGTGACAACATGCTTGAAAAAAACGAAATAAAATACCGTACATTAGCACGGAAGGGGTTGCCAAATACGCTTCACATGCCTGGCAACAATTAAACCACTATTCATCTCTACCTCTCCAATTCCCTACCTTTAACCTTCCCCAAATGTCCCTCCCTACACCCCTTTCCACCTATCCCACATCCTCCACATTGCTAGTAACTCGAACAGTGTAATAACTATAAAGCTAACCGATCGGTCTTTCTATAACCTTTTTTTCTGGATCCTGTCTCCGTCTAGCAATCTTCTTCCTGTTCTTATCTTCTTTTTATTATGATTATTATTATTACTTAAGTTGAACATGATCTAGTTGCTTAGCAATATTCGAGAGTAAGTACGTTTTTTTTCGGATGTCATTGTCGTTAAATGAATGGTATACATAGATATTAAGAAAGCAAACCAAAACGACTGTAAATGTCTTTCCGATTTCATTTTTATCAGTTGATATTGACACCGATGTATAATTTCATCATCACGTTTTGTTCTTTTGATTCTAACGGCAATTAATCAGGTTTGTATCTAAGGTGCGCCTCTCTTCTCATATGGACAGACTTCCGATGCTCGGGTTTACAGACGTTTAGCACATAGAAGCCACTTCCGGCTTGTCGCTTGGCAGCAATTTGAAGACCAACACGTCACCCAAAAGCGTCAACCTATACTGTAGAGTCTCAACGTTAGTCAATGAAGTGCCCAATTAATTTTTCAAATTGTAAGAGAATCTTATAATAAAAATAAATAAATAAATAAATACACAGGATTTATCGAAGGGTTTATGCGATATGCGAAATGGAAAGCGAAAAAAGAATTTTTAACTTGGTTCCACAAAACAATAATTGTTGCTGCTCTTTCTGTACTGTTGGGACGTAATAACACTTAACCGTGCCTATCTACGGAACTATACTGCACGGATAACGACGTTTTCAAGGTGCAAAGAGATTGAATTGCGGCTTTTTACTGCACAATTGTAACCGAAGTTTTCATCGATCAGTATATTAGATTACCGCTAGACTGCGTCCATCCTTTGGCATTTCACTGGCAGTGACACAGACGGGCGATAGCCTACGGCTTGCCTAGCCTAGCAACAAGTTAAATAGTACAAATATAACTATAACGTTATCGTTATCAACTTGGAATTAAAACTACAGTAGTAACTAAGCAAAGGCTATATCCAATTGCTAGAATAGAAAAGTTGCATTCAATTCAAGTAATTAATGGTGATAACAAATTTTGTTGGGAATGAGATGACAGTCTTCTGTTGCTGTTTGGCAGCGGGCCGGTATAGGCTCAACTGATTTGACATTGCCAATTAAGAAGCCTAAGATGCAACCCAACGGAGTCCCTGTAACTTCTAAGCAAATGACGATGAAGATTAAGTGATTGTGGAAAATGTATGCAACCTTTTTGAGGTTATGAATTGTTAAATTGTATTTCATGACAACTTAAAGTATGTACATGTGAGTCACCATGCATCACCGAAGACATCTGAGAATTCCAAAAATGGAGATTAAATTTACAAAATGAAAACAATATAATATAAAAAAGAAAGAGACTACTTGCAAGTAGACTGTGGCAAACTGCAATAAATGCTGCTTTATAGGCCTACATCTATGAATGGTGCCTTGTTCCATTGTAACTTAAATATTCTTCAATAAAAGCATGCACAATGTTAAAACTTAGAAACAGGATGTCAATCATTGTTAAATGACATATTTAAAAGAGCCTATAACCTTAATTTTTTGGTGGGGTGGGGGGAGTTGGAAAGTTTTAATAATAAAAATAAATTACACTTATATAGCGCTTAATACAGCGTTTCAAAGCACTTTACAAAGTAGGAAAGAGACAAAGGAAAACATGGGGGAAAGAAAAGAAACTAGGAATCAAACAGAAATGTTTTAAGTTGGCTCTTGAAAATACAAAGGGAGGGAGAGTCACGAACGTGAAATGGGGTTCGTTTCAAAGAGAAGGTGTAGCGACAGAATAGGCACGATCGCCATAACAAGTGCGGGTACGTGGACCAGGAGTTAATTGTAAATGCGTATGGTAGGAAGAGCGAAGCGTAATTGGTTGACCGACGCAAAGGAGTAAGAAGGTCAATGATATATTGAGGGGCAAGGCCGCTTGGTAGGTGTGTAGTAGGATCTTATATAGGTTTAGGTTAGTTTTCCTTCTTCCACCTTGACTTATCATTTGTAAATATGTATATACCTGTTACCACTTAGACAATCTGATATGTCAATTGAAAATAGTCAGAAATTACAGAGAAATATATTTTGGGAAGTTCTATCCAAAATCGTTTTGCAGATGTGATATGAGTGTTTTGACATATTTTTCAAGCACCTGCATCGATCATCAACTTATCCACAGTAGTAACGGCATTTTTGTTGTTTCATTGCTGTGTGGTACCTATCAGTTAGGAAATGCAGCAATTCTCCAAAGATGTTTCAGCATTTGTAGACTTAAATTGCCATAAATGTATTCCAGAATATCTTTAACCTCAAGCATGACTTTGCAGTGTATATCAGTCTTTATAATTCACTGAGCATTTGTCTGAGTATTGTACCCCTTCATAAATTATCGGTACCCCTCCATTAATTGTTGGTGGCCCTCCAAAAATTGTTGGTGCCTCTCCAACTCGGAGTACCTGCTCTCTATAGGGCCCAAACATTTCTGTAAAGCCGTCTGCCCAACGTGTCGGTTTAATCAAACTTAGCATGGTGAACAATATAGACGGATGGGCTTTGTGCCCTGTGTGTCTGGTTAAGGGCCAAACGTAAAAATTGTATATTTGTGAACATGCTAGGATTTCTTCCCCTCGAAAAGTAAGAACAACTGTGTTAATTTTAATCCGCGGCTAAATACCCGTGAGTGGTAATTTGTTTCAACTGGTCTATCTTTTTCCACTTTTTTCGAGCTAATCTAGTGCATCAAGTGTATCTATATGTGAAAATTAAACATATTTTGACGATAAGATTATGACTTCGTCGAAACCTTTTGCGCGTGTAATTCTTTTGGGTGTATCAAGAGGGCGCGAATGACCTTCAAATCGCTGCAAAGCGTATTGTTTCCAGCAGGTGCGATATGGCTTGTATGTATAAATTTATGTGCTTAGGGACGTTTCCCGGAATTTGAGACTGCTATTACCAATACTTAACTGCTGTCCCCTATTTCCTCGTCAGGCTCTCTTGAAAAGCATAAACTGCTTCCTACGCCCTCTTTTGAAATTATCATAGTTTGTAGAGAGTAGTTTATTTGCATCATGCAGCCCCACATGCTTGAAGCAAACAGATATGACATCATGGTTGAATACATAAAACAAAATGCTTTGTTTTGTTCTATATACTGACATTTTCTAGTATTTGTACTTTTGGTGGGTGACACTTCCAACTTGACTTTAATAAGGGTACTTGAAGGTAACAATATACCGATGAATGTATAAAGTGTCTTCACATTGTGATCCATTCCGAGTTTGAAGTACCAAGTTGAATTTAAATCTTGAAGAAAACATCCAGCATAAAGTAGTATTTGTTCATCTTTCATCAGTCAAACGTAAACTTACCGTCATAGCCAAATACTTTTAATTAATTATCGTTCTTCTTTATTTGTTATAAACGATGCCCTTCCTCGAATAAGGGAAGGGTTAGCCAGTCAAAATATGTTACATTCAATCAACCATATCTCGAATCATGAACAGGATACAGAGATTTAGTGTTTTTCAACTAGCCATGGACCGACGTATAGAAAATAGCACGCTAAACTGTCGGAAGCAGAATCAAAATGCAAGTTTGAGGCTAAATTTCCTTTCCCGCCCATATCAACTTCACCTAGTCACTTTACTTTCCCGCCCATATAATATTTAGCTAATCACTTTCCTTTCCCGCCCATATAATCTTTAACTAGCCACTTTACTTTCCCGCCCATACATTCTTTAGCTAATCACTTTACTTTCCCGCCCATATAATCTTTAACTAGTCATTTTACTTTCCCGCCCATATAAACTTTACCTAGTCACGGTACTCCCGCCCATATAAACTTTAGCAGGCATTGGTCTTGAAATGTTAATGTTGGTAACTAGTCCGAAAGACATGGCGTCATTTCATCTAAACTTTCTTCTTTATATATACTAAACAAAGCTTATATACTTCCGGGTCGTAGGCCTGTTTCAGGTATGTCATTTGTTTTGGAAGGTGCACTCTCTTTGTCTGGATATAGTAGCATTCTACAAGTATATCTACACAGGTATTTTGTGCTTGTGGCCAAAGATTTCTCTGTACTTGATTAAATATCTCGTTTAATAAGATTAGTAAAGTGTTTTTAATCACGGTTGGTCAGAGTGAAGTGTATTCAGTTATTTGGTAATATTAAGCCCACATGGCCAGACAGACGCAAACTTATCACCAAGTCAATATGCAGCTTTAAGTAGTTTTATACTTTCACCGAATTATCGTTTCGATTAAAGTCAGTGTTGCAAGTTTTGCATTTTAAATGCCAAACTATGAAAACTGTTTATCTAAGAGACCCCAATTGCAACGAATTGCGAACCCTCACATTCCCTACCCATAAACAGGGTGAATTGTCATAAAATAACAGCAACTTCGTATTTGGCGTTGTTTTCACCATATTTTGCGTCACAGAAACACTATCAACCCTGACTACAGTATAAACAATAACTCTTATCCGACAGCGACATGACAACAGGATAAATTTAAGTCGAATATAAGATTGAAATGCTCAATGTACAATGACGTAGTAGACGAATAAATCGATTCAATGAGTGGTACCCGGCTAATGGTTAAGCATCTTATACCCGACGCAATTTACATGCAATGCAAATACTTACAAGTATATGTCATGTATGGATTTCCCAAATTTAAACATAAAATACAAAACGTTCCGAGATATTTTCACTTTTCAACTTCGGAGTAGGCATAAGCTCCGGCAGAAAGTTTCCAGTTTCTTGGATGAGAAACCTCGTGGTCCACACAGAGCACGCGTTTGTTAAAAATGCATTAAATTCGTGTTTGATATGCAATTTTATCAAATCCATACTAAGAAATACTTAAAATAAGACAAATGGCAATTAAGCAAACTGAGACACGGAACTAGATTATTTCAGGAAGGAAAGAGAGTATTTAATAAATACAATTCTATTTTCAACATGTCGTCGTCTATGGACACTTTTTTGCATATCAGAATACATCACATGTCAAACATAACTTGCAATATTTCAAAACGCTTGACTTTCACTATGGTAATGTTTGTATTGAGTGTTAATTAGTTAATTAGCTTAACGAACATCATGAACTTAAGCATGGGAAATTTATCAATAATCAAATCGCGTTGTCGGCTAATAAAACGAGTTAACACACACTTCCCCCCTCCACCATCACCGCCACTTCACAAAGGAATAGATAGAAATTGGATACAAGAAAAATATATATTACATTTGACACGTCATCCTAAAAGTAAATTTAGGTAAATTAATTTAAAGAAAGAGAGGGTCAACGTTCTACATTATTTCAGTTTTTTCCTGAGGATGTTGACATCTAGAATGTTTTAACGAACTAGAAAACTCTCCAGCCAGGAGATAACGCACATTTGTTTTATAAAGCATAACAAAGTCTATCAAACAAGTTGTCTTGTAGCTTCATATAGACAGCATCTCAACCGCTACTGTTTCCCGACAGTTGTCTCGACTCTAGATAAACATCTTAACTTATTACAGATAGCTAAAGTTTAATGATTTAAAATTTTAGTCTTGGTTGTGAGGAGCTAACTGAATATTTTAAATTGTCTCCTTCGATTTATTACGATTTATTATTGTTATTCATAATGGCTAATTCCTGTCGATAATGTAATCGATGAAATAACTTTTCTTTCACTTTTAATGAACATTTCATAATTATACTTTATTGACGCATGCAGTGAGTTTTTACTCCCTGGCTGAGGTGCGCCTTCCTATAAAATATGTTTACATGACTACAGGCCATCATTCTATAAGTTTTTTGAAGATATGGACTTTTGAATCTCTCAATAGGATGGAATGCTTTCATTTAATATTTAATGACGATGTTAGCTCTTCAATCAGGAGTAAATACTTCTCTGGTTTATCAAGTATAATTGTAAATCAATAGAATGAAAAGGAAATGGTTCTTGTAAGCTTCATTTTAGCAACAACGGGCCCAACACCGTTTTCCGATACTCTTCTTGACTAGTTGTAATTGCAAACAATTATTTGACATGAAGATAGTATACCCTACGACTGGTTACAAGTATGTAAACAATCTACTTAAAACAACATGCTGACGTCATCACAAGTTGTATGTTGTCATATCCTTCATCTGAATACAAAAGTTTGTAACAATAATACAGTAAGTTTCCATTGTCATATAAGTTCGATGCAAAGTTTTCTTTGCATGTAATTCCTTTGATAAAGTCACAACCAGTATACATTTTCACAATTTCTTAACGGCAAAAATTGCTTGTTAATTTTTTTGTTTTCAATTTGAAACTTGATCAGAAATCTGAAGTTACTAAAACTCTGATTTCGGTTGGAATATAAAACGCTCAAAGTTGTAAAAACTTAAAATATCATTGAATTTTTCTTTTAAATCAATTCATGACGTCTTCTTGACAGAAGATGAGGTCATACATTGAACATATCACGGCCGATCGTTCCTGAGGCAGATGCAAGCGACAGGGATGGTGACGGATACGGGAGAATATCTTTTCCTTCCATTGAAACATTCATCTCCTTCCTCCTGCTGCAGCACCACAAATGTGTAGTTGAATGTGCTACACATCAGGTCAGGTCGTAGATTGTTATGGTTGTCAACGCAATGGCATTCCTCACATTTGGCCATCGGTAGAAACTGGGGTATTCTCTTCTCATTGTAACTAGTCGTGTAGGTCCAAGGACAGAACGCCTGGGAGTTATGGTTGTGGATACTACTCAGACGACTAAAAGTGTCATTCCAACTGCAGTGGGAGAAGACAATTGACAATTAAAAGGGATCTCAGTTACAAGAATAATACCTGAAAATCGACCCTGCTTTGTTGAACGATTTCAAATGTGATTTCTGGACATTTGGACCAAATGATAATCACGTTTTTGCAATTACAATTGGTTAAAATGTCGTAATTGTTTTGCTTATTACTGGTGAAACTAGGAGAGAACATAACACGGAAGATCTGAGTTATTGAATGATACTGGTAATGTTAACTACTTTATGACACCATTGAACCAAAATAAATCACATGTGATTTGTTTACCTATACTATAAGAGACAGACACGTTAGGAGAAGTCAGGTGTAGAAAATAAAATAGTTCAATTTGGTACTATGAGAACTTACGAAATGAAACGACTTCTGTGTTATGTTATGTGTATTATGTTGCCAGTTTGCTGACAGTTTAAAACAGTTAATCCTACTTTAGCAATTACGGTATAAAGTAGTTAAACTGTCGTCATTTTGCTTTACTAGCGTGAGGGAGGGAGGATGCAGCCATGCCTACCTAGTGTTTTCACAGTATTATCGTGGTCAAGCACAACGCTTTAATGAATCGCTTTCACGAGTAGTGTATGGTTGTGAACTAAATTGTTTTCGCAGGTAGGTCTGAAATCTTGCCACGGCTGGATTTTGACTGCGGACAGCTTTGTTTTGTTTAATAACCAACAGACCCGTGAACTGTGATTATGGTTACACCATCATTGTTCAAGTAACGCACCGTCTCTTTGAAAGCAATGTTTTCCTCGCGGTATGTAACTTTGGTCGTTTTCAATCACAACACTCATTTCGTTATCATGGGATTCTGGATACACCAAGTTAAATGTTAGGCTTTTCGCGGTCTACATATGGCACATGATCAAACGCCTACTACTCAGTTCAAATAAGAGGTTGATTGACCCAAATACACCGAGTCAAAATATAGGAAGCCACTGGTTGCTCTTGCAGCTAAATTTCTCTCATTCTTAGACTTGAACAAAAAGAAAACACAACGCATTTCTATTCTATTCCATCTTTGTCATGCTGAGAGAGTATGCTCTAATGGGAATTCGTTTAGTAATCGTAACAGCTGACAGTAACGGTGTTGACCACTTCTGATCTGGTTCTCATTTCCACACCAACCGACCCTCGTTGTACAATAAAAGAAGGTCGCTAACGAAATTGTCGATATTCATGCTGACCTGAACAGCGTGAAAGGAAAGGAACGGAATGGGGGG
>KN896504.1:3721-18411 GCA_000934455.1 Apostichopus parvimensis
AATATGGGTAAGTCTTAAAGGTACCGTGCATGACCTGGACAGCTCCCTCTCTCTCTCTCTCTCTCACTCAGTAACCATTGCATGAAAACTGACGTCGAATCAAAACATGCAACTATGAAATAACTTCCTTTTTTCTTTTTATCTCGATCTTATTTTTTTTGCCGTGGTTAACATCGCCTCTCATTCGACTAATTATAATACTTTACATCATATATTTTTTCTCGGCAGGAATTTTTTTAAAATTATGTATGGGCTAGGTCTAATTATACATCTCGTTACCTCTAGGTCTAAGGGAATTTCGGCAAAAAAATGTTGAATTTTGTGCTGAAGCCAGTCTTGTGTTCTCTACATTCTTAAAGCAGATATGAGACTTAAATTTGCAGCGTCACGCATCTCGACGAGATGCATATGAGATGATGGAACTATGAAAATGAAAGAATAAACCCTATTTTATGTTAATGTAAGGAAATACAGCAAAATAAGTGAAAGTAGGCGGTTTGGTCCAATATATTGCGATTATATTTGAGTGGGCTGACCAAAATGTTACATCCTTGTGTTGCCGGAAAAAAAAAAACTGAAGTAAAAATGAGAGATACCAGGAGAGTTGATTACGTTAGGTTTAATGAATAAAAATGAAAAATGAAAATGATATCAGAAATTGGGACAATCAGGCAATGACCTCTGCAGCTTGGAAACTTGAGATGTGATTTAAAGTAAGATCTTGGGTTTTTTAATTTTTTTATTGACTATAAGCCCAAAGAGGACAAACAGTTGGGCAATAGGATGGTCATCTGGTATGGTTAATATATTTTGAGGACCCATTTCTTCTCTGTTCTGAATTTTACCATAATCAAGATCTTTCTCTCAGATCCATCTCGAAATAACGTTCTTTCGTAATTATCAAAAAGAACCGCTCATGAATAAATAGTTTCAAAATGTTATTGTTATCACCATGGTGATGATATAAACATGCACATCTCTGGCTTCAGAATTTGTTTGCCTTTATTCATATAATTATAACATAAAATGCCAGATTATGGATCTCAAAACAAGTTTTTTTCCTTCTCTATGACCTCTGGATACAATTGCTATTAGTACATGTTAGCATTTCTGATTGATAATATAAAATTCCAAGTTCTTTTTAGTCCAACCCAAGTTTATTGAACATGCACTTAGTGACACTATCGCTAAGTAATAAAAGCATATTATACAAATTGAACCATACAAATTTAAATAATTGTGCTTTAATATTTCAGAAATAAAATGGTGATTGATATTTTATGGATTATCAGAATAGCATTTTGAGATCAGTAAACTATTCCTCATGTCAGGTATTTCATAGAAGTACATTAACCTTTTTCTCCCCCCTTCTTTGAAGGGGGTATTTTCTCTTGGGGGGGGGGGAGTGTAGCAAAGTACACACTTCTATGGTATATTTTTTTAATCATAAAACTCCTATTTTCTACCAATTATTCTATCAATCAGAGCATTGGTTTTATTATTCTTTGAATACTTCACCATGTATCCTTCATCTGTTTTTTGTTTTGGGACAACAATATCTGGTTTGCTTTACTTGTATTTATATATTTGAATTATTTTCATGATGGCTTTTGGTCATTTGAAAGGGTTGAGGGGTTGTGTGGATTTTTGTTTTAATTTTGCACGAATAGGTGGGAAGAATATTGACGTTCTTTGACTACAAATTGTTGCTCCGTGATATTTCATTGGGGGGAGGGAAGGGGGAGGAAATTTGGAAGGAAGTAGGGGGAAGTTAGTATCATTCTAGATCAAACTTATCTAACTGTAGTGCAAAGGATAGTGTCATGCAAAAACAAAAATGGCGGACAGTTTGGAACATAGCATTTTAGACCAAGAATATCAGAGAGGAACAGCTCAATTTTTTTTGACCTAACCCTTACCCCATCAAGATTAGTTTTCTTCCTCTGTAGATAAGTTTAAAAAAAGTTTGCTATGAAAAGTAGAGTTGTCACAAATGTTACATGGGTAACTAAAAAGGAAAATTACACAGGTTTTGGCGAGGAATTCTCCATGGTTACATACGTTTCAAACTAGGACTATTATGCATGTATGATATGTAAATCAAGCATGGCTATCTACTGCACACAGTCAGAGATCACATAATCGCTTCACCCATTGAATATATCTATAAACTTGGTGCCAGCTTCTCACATAAACCTTATCGGGAATGGATGTCAGGTTTGGAATTCCGAGACACGGAAACCTGTTTTACCAGATGTCGGTAGGAATTTGTTGCCACAGAGCTTTACAAAGCTTAGTTGTTAGTATATTCCAACAGAAGAGAAACCTGTAGATTGCACATTGCTTGCAGATGTTCAGCGGTACTTGGCAGAAAAAAAAGACAAATATGCATATATTGATTTTGCCACTGTCTGAATATTCAAATTACTAATTATATTTGTCCTTTGAAACTAATAAAAAAGAAATTTGCACTGAAATTATGTCACCATGGCAACAGTTCATGAGTAATTTATATATCGGCTGTTATTGTGTGCTTTACTTACCGTGTTACTGGAATCAGTTTTACAGTTCCTGCATGACTGAATATTAATATGATGGATTCATCCATTTTCAAAAGAAGGGGAGAAATATATATTGGATGTTTTCAGCTCGGTTCAAAGAGTGAACTTAGATATGACTTAAAACTTGTGCACACTTATGTCTTTGGTTAGCAGTTACAAACTTTGGGTGAAATAAAATGTTATTCTCATAATAACTGTCAGGCCCATCAAGGATCTTTGTTTCCATGGAGATATTGTGTACTTTATGACATATTTTGTATGCATTCTCTGATTCGTGTAGCAGTTTAGCAAACTTGGGTAGCATTCTGGTATAGAACAGCAGATCAATTTTTCTTCAAATTGTATTTCTACCTCCATGGAGCTATATTTTTTTGGGTCATTTACGGACTGTGCTCTTGGGGGGTTGGGAGGGGTAGGGGGGAGGGGGAAGTGTAGGAACAGTATTTTGTCTAAATGACAGATGGTACATGCTAGTTGCAGTTAAGTTGTGTCCAGTGGAAATAGTTATTTTTTTAAACTTTGATACAAACTTTGAAGTCACTGCAGCTGAATTTGAAGGTAATTCAGATGGGGTAGGGTAGAGTGGTAAGGAGAAGTGGAGGAGGAGAATGGAAGAATAAAGATCTTGGTGGTTATTTCACAGTGAAAAGTTTTGAAATGAAGAATGAAGATGTGCCTTAGTTGAACAAAGCATCATCTAGGATTCCCATGGAAATTTAAAAAAAAAAATGGCGTGGGGGGGGGGGTATAGGGTGGGGGTTGTCAAGGATATGGTTGGGTTGGTCTTAAGCAACCAATAGTCATAAATTGATCATATGGTGCAATTCATCTAAGGACATCTGTGGCTTCTCAGTTTTTGGTTCTCAAATTTTGGTTATACGGGAAATGTCAGGTTTAATACTTTTATTTAATTATGTACAAATGTATGTTATAATTATATATCAAAAGCCTTAAATTATAACAAATTAATGAGTATATCCACATTAATGATGACAATGTTACTTTCATAACCATTTAATCTGGTGATATATCCTGCTAATGTAAAAACAAATAAACACATTGAATACTACCAATAGGTTTTTCTGGACACTTTTAACAAAGATAACTGTTAATGGTAAAGTCCCATTGTCATTAACATCAAAATGGAATGGTTTTGTAAAAGGCATTTAAAAAAAGACGAAAAACCCACTGTATCATTTTACTTTTGCTGACATAACTCAAGTGATGTGGATTGCAGAAGTCAAAGTTTTAAAATTACATGATCATGCCCTATTATTAAAGATATTTCACGATAAACACAATTTTATGCTTCTTCTTTTTATGCCTGGAAGTCTAATTGACATCAGAGAGTACTTCAAAAGGCAAACCAGCAGAACAGCTTTCCATA
This sequence comes from Apostichopus parvimensis, assembly GCA_000934455.1. NCBI lineage: Eukaryota > Metazoa > Echinodermata > Holothuroidea > Aspidochirotida > Stichopodidae > Apostichopus > Apostichopus parvimensis. The sequence goes on from KN896504.1 coordinate 7,670, forward strand.
AATAATCGATACCGATTTTGGCACAATGATCCCTCAATATTTTGCATAAAATATTGACAAATTTATGCCGATTATATTAATAGCAGAAGTTTCCATTTTATATTGATTGTTTTTGCATATTTTGCTTTAGCAAATATTTGCAAAATAAATCAATTCCATGAAATGGGATAAAACACCTTGAAAATGACGACACATAGATTTAATACAGTATTACATATGTTACAATATGATTTCAATATGTTATACTATATAATATATTATTCATTCAACTGTTTATTGACTTATCTCCACATCACTGCAGAACATTTTCAGCTGGTGGGAAAATTTCACTCCCAAAAACATGTTGACAATTGTATTTCAGTGTTGTTTACATATTTTGTACTTTACAAACCTGAATTTGATAAACTGTACTACTGTATGGGCTCATTTGTGTCAAAGCCCTTTTGATTGAAAATTTGATTTCATTATTAATTACACAGAATTTAACTGTAATCACGATAGCTAGATTCATTCATGTTTCCCTCTGTTTGTTTGATTTTTAGCATCAAGACCACAGGTTGCACAGTTGAGCCACAGCCCTTCGGCCCAACACAGGGCCAACAGGGGTATGGGTGGGACCAGGCCAGCGAGCTTCCAGGGACCAGCTAAAGATCCTATGGTAAAGAAAAAACAATCAAAATACATAACTTTGCTGAGTCAGTCACTGCCTGTTGTTTGATTTGTGAAGAGTTTGTAATAAAAAAAAAAGTTATTTTAAAAGATGACCCGGTAAAGATAGGCATTGCAAGGTGAAGAGTGCAGGATTGATTTTTACCTTTCTCTAGCAGACCACCCTGTGTATCTTATTTTCTTATATACTGTGTTTTAGATGAGAGTAAATCCCTAAAGAGCACATGAATTTCTTTTAACCTTCATCTTGAAGACCCCCTGTTCCCCTCCCCCAAACTTTCCCATTGATTCATTCAAGAATTGCTACAGTTTATCCAAGTACCTCATTTGAATAATTTTCAACCCCAATTTTCTAGCCCAGTGAATTTGTTTTTGTATGTAACTGGCATTCTTTTATCTCACTCCAAATTATTGTACCTGGACTGGTATGGCTTACTCTTCCTTATTTTTGTTTTACCCAACCAAATCAAGGATCTGGTTGCCCTAGCTGCTCAACTTAATGCAATAGGAGGCCGAAACAGCCAAGCCAGCCGTGACGAGGACGACAGTGATGAGGATGGGGAGCAGGGTGCAGATGGCACCGTTCTGGCATCAGCAATGCCACAACCATTGTAAGTTGCATCTTTCAAAGGAGGGAGGGAGGGAGGGACAAAGGGGTTTGGGAGCAGGGTGCAGATGGCACCGTTTTGGCATCAGCAATGCCACAACCATTGTAAGTTGCATCTCAAGGGAGGGAGGGAGGGAGGGACAGGGGGGTTTGGGAGCAGGGTGCAGATGGTACCGTTCTGGCATCAGCAATGCCACAACCATTGTAAGTTGCATCTCTCAAGGGAGGGAGGAAGGGAGGGACAAGGGGTGCAGATGGCACCGTTCTGGCATCAGCAATGCCAGAACCATTGTAAGTTGCATCTTTCAAGGGAGGGAGGGACAGGGGGGTTTGGGAGCAGGGTGCAGATGGCACCGTTCTGGCATCAGCAATGCCACAACCATTGCAAGTTGCATCTTTCAAGGGAGGGAGGGAGGGACAAGGGGGTTTGGGAGCAGGGTGCAGATGGCATCGTTCTGGCTTCAGCAATGCCACAGCCAACTTAATATCTTGATTACACATCACTGTTGTCATTTGGGCAACCCAAAGAATTGTTAGTCAATAAGTCAGTCCTCTGCAGAACAAAAACAATTAAAAACACAATATCTAGTTTAGTATTACAGTATCAATATATATATAGCATACAAAATAACATACACACATGGAGTGTAACAGTATCAATATATAGCATACACAATAACATACACACATGGAGTGTAATGTCAGTATCAGACAAAGTTGGAATACATTGGAGATGGATGATAATTATTTAACAATCTGAATTTAAGTTATTACATCTGAACATACTTAATTAAGTAATTACTCCTGAATTGCTTAATTAAGTAATAACTTAATTTAGATTTTGATAATCTATTCATCACCCACAGTATACCTAGTTGTCATGCCTAATGCTACATTTAAGTTCTCCTGTGCCTCCTACCTAGTATGCATTGTCCTGATATTTTCTCATTATGTAATATATTCTTTCAAAGACAAAACGTCTTGACAATATCCTCTGAATTTTTTGGCAAGCCTTTAAAAGAAACATGTTGGCATCCCCCCAAACAGCAGTAGGCTGCATGCATAAACCTTACTACAGTGTTAGTCATATTTGCCGATATTCAGGGGTTTTTATGACAGCTGGAATATTAGTTGCTGGTATCTCTTATTTGTACCTGAAATGACAGTTTGGCAACAGCTGTGCCCTCATTAAGTTTTATATATGCTTTTATGCATATCAGGAATTAATGCCATCTCAAAAATCTGTAAACAAAGTTTCCAAACCGCCCCTGCGATGAAAACGATTTGTGTCGACAGGATTTATAAAGAAGTCGCTCTCAGTGGTACTCGTTTTCGGGTGACAATTACAACCATCGTTCCATTTAACCGAAGTCTTTTTGTTTGGGCCAAAATTTTGGCATCCATTGACTTTTGAATGTTGATCTTGTCCCTTTTATATAAGCAGTTTTTGTTATCGGGAGAATTTGTGGTTTTGCTCTGAAATGTTTGTTGCGGATAAATGTTGAAGCAGCCAAAACGGTTAGAGGATGACATATTGACAGGAGATTATTGTCAGTTTAAGCATTCGCCAAAAAAATTCTAAATGGAAAACCACTATAGGATATTACATTACAATACAATCTTAAGAATCAGGTAAAGCCAGTTTCGTTTCAAAATTTGAAGGAACTTCTTATTAAAAAATGCCTTCCTTTCAAACTTAATTATTTTTGGGTGCATATTATTGTTGTTTCTACAGTTATAAGGTTAAATTATGCATTTCAGTAGATCAGTAAAAGGTGGCTGCATGTATTGTATTTGGGTATGAGTTAAAAAAAACTGCATTTTGATTTCGAAGATGAATTTTTGAATTTGGTTGGTGGCAATTTTTGACAAATTAACAGAGTGCTAATACACTAAGACACTTTGTGATTTAACTTATATGTACACAGTGTTGTTAGGACTACCTATTGGAAAGCATGTACACAAGTAACAGACCACGTTGGATATGACCGTATGAAGGGAAATTAATTGGTAGAAAGCAATTGTTTAATGTTTAGTAAAAATAGAAAAAATAGAAACAAGCAATACTAATTCAGACTTGTCTTAGCGTAGGCTGGTAGGCTGTACTCTGCTTTCAGAAAATTCCTTCTTTATGGAACATTTATGTGGCAGTCATTGTTTGACATTGTCGCACGATCCAGCAGCCAGATATCTTCCATAAGTTGATGGCGAATGGTTTTCCAGTGAAGGGAAATCACACCATCCTTGGATTTAATTTCAGTTTATACTCCTCCTTCTCGTGATTGATCTACATTGTACGAGGAAACTTGCCTCGTAAAAAGATTCATTTCAAATCAAAACTCAGATTGATTGAAAAGTGGATTTTTTTGCTTCAAGGCAACGTGACGATCCTCGACGCAGTCGATCAAAGGATGATCTAGACGTCAAACGAGCTTTGGTTCGTTCATATTCGTTAACTGACACGGAGAGAAATTGATTGTTTTTGTTTTGCTTTGTCTTTTTTCATTAACAGGCCCACTCCGTCGTCAGCGTTTGACACCTTAGAAACATTTATTGTTCATGAAGGTAAGATTGAACCAAGATTTTATAGATTGAAAAAAAAAGAGGAATTGTTGAATACAGTGTTAATGCTGAATAAAGGGATTATGAAACAGACAATGTTCAAATTATTAAAATGCCAGCGTTAAGGGTTTAATACTTTGGTAAGTTCTTTGTGTAGGGAAAGTAAGAAAACTTGTCATTGAAAGATTGATTTGCTATGAGGAGAGGGGGAGGGGTTGGTCTGTAGTTGACAAAGATAAGGGGGACGGACAAGGGGGATGGTATCCTTTACAGATTAATGTTTGTTAGTTGTAAGAGTTACCGAAAGGACAAAGGATAGGGTTACATGTGTATATAGCACAACAAACATATGTATCAATTGATATATCAAAAGCAATCAGATAGCTTCCTTTTAGAACCCACTTTACTGTTCATAAGTTTCTCGAAGGAACCATTCTTTGAGGGTATCACAAGGGTATCACCTTTTCTTCGTTCATCAGATTCTAGAGGCAGTCAAGACAAGTTGAACAGTGAAGGGTCAACCAGCTTTGTGAGTAAGCCATCCAGCAGCCAGGCTAAGAACCAGGTAAGCAGAGAGCTTCTTTCTCAAGGAACTGGTTACCTCCCCCAAAAGACCCACTCAAGGAAAAACATTGTTCAACATTGTTCAACAGAAACTCTAATTAAGCACTATTTTCCCCAAACAATGGTCAGGCTATTAGCAGCTTCAGTAGCTGATTATAACAAAGAACATTCCAAATCCTATATGCAAATCAGATTATGCAAATTAGACTAGAGTTTGGTAAAGTCTGAAGCAAACAGTTTCATTTTGTCATCTGAGCTTTTCTTCTGTATGTGCCCTTTTTTCTTTCTTTTTTCTCTTTTTATTTGTCTTTCGATAGCAAAAAGGTTTACTGCTATTTCCTGTTTGCAACAATTTTACCAAAATGAACTGAGTACTGGCGATAAAGTTAAACTTCAGTGACTGAACAAGCTAAGGTGCCTCCTCCTAGCTCCTTTGTTTTTTGTTTTTGGAAGATTGCTAACTAGTTACCCCCATCCCCCTCCTCCCTTCCCCCAAAAAGGGAAAAAGAAAAAACGGAGTATAGGATTTGAAGTAAAAGAGATTGATGCGGGTAAGAAAGAGTTACAGTCTGATTACATAGTTAAGATAGTCATATATTGTCTTGTCGGAAACAAACAATAAAAGATGATTTCATCCCCAACAGGTGGATGTTGCCCCATCGCGAGGACAGGGAAGAGATGGCCCACCCCCACCGTACCATCGACCTCCCTCCTCCAGAACACCACCTCAAGTCCGCCAGTCGCCACGTAACTCACCGAGACAGTCGCCAGTCCCAGCCAGAAGGCCGAATCTGTCCTCGTCGATGGACGAGCTGAGGAGGAGTCCCGTGCCTGATAGAAGGGTAGGTGGATTGATTTTACTTTGTCACCTTCAACGTTAAAAAATATTTCTTGACGGTGAGAGACGGGTGCGAAACATACAGTTCTGTAGTCGAGGGGTGGAGAGTAACAGCACAAACTTTGAAGCAACATTTTTGGGCATGGGGTTAGAGAGTTCAATATTTTGACAGAAAACCTTTGTCAATTTTTGGTGACATTATAATTGCAGTTTAAAGATCCCTTCCACGTTGGCATGTAATGTTATGTAGCTTCAACTAGGGAACATGTACTAACAGTATTCAGCTGTATTTTTTATTTATTTATTTCATTTATTTTGCTGTTGGTTGGACAACAGTTTTGCCAATCTTGATGTGTAATTTATGCAGACTTCCGGTGTTACTATGCCAACGGTGCAACCATGACAAAAGTGTCAACAGTTTCTCGATTGCATACTTTGGGTCTTATAACAGGATAACCCTGTTGAAATACAACGGAATGTAACTATGCCTCTTACCATTGACTACATCACATCAAGTTATCCAGTGAAAGTTACTTTACATTCTCAGGTTGAAAATAAATTACTAGGCTTCTGTTGTGGACTGCAAAATTATAAAGGGTGTTGTTCAAAAATACAGCAACAAAAAACCCCCATAAAAACACAAAACAAAGGGTGCCAATAGATAATTTGTCTACCATAAGGGTAATTAAAATTCCACATATTCTAAGCCTGCTTTTCACATCATAACATCCCAATTTGCCAGAGTTCAAAATAATCAATTTTAAAATGTCAGATCCTTTTCAAAAACCTTGCTCCGAGGCCTGGAGTTAATTCTTACTCGTTTCCTGATTTCAGTCCAAGGATGTGGACCGTAGAGGTAGCGGCAGTTCCGGTTCCCGTGACGTGCTGCCGGACTTGTTACCGCAACAGCAGAGCTCCAGTGGCCGGTCCGGGGTCCAGGATAAATCCTCCTCCGAGGAGTATCAACAGGCCATCACCAACCAGCAGAAGATTCAGATGCGCAAACAGGCCTCTTTCTCCGTCTACGGATTCGGGGCCAACCAGCCTGCCAGTAACGACCCGTTGGCCCAGGTCAGAAGGGGTTCCAACATCTCGGTCAACGTCAAACCGAGGACGCCGGATAGCATCACGGACTTGCCAGAGATTCGAAAGTACAGGAAGAAATTCAACTCGGAAATACTTTGTGCTTCCCTGTGGGGTGAGTTATTTGTGTCTTGCTGGTTGTGACAGCTTCCTCTCTCGTTGGTCAATCCCGGCTGTTTTGTGTGGTCATTTTCTGGACAATAAGGGTTATTTACAGTCCATTTGAAGTTATTTCCCAAACGTTTACTTTCACATATTTTTACACACAATGTCATTTGTTGTCAGTTAGTATCTTTATTATTAATTTAATTGTTAATGTAAAAGCGACAATGTAGTTACTTCTGAAACATTTGATTACACTGTGACCAAGGGTGCCAACATGTACGACTCGGGTAACTTTCCAAATAACCCCCTTCCCTCTCCCCCTCCCCCCCTCTCTGAAGTCCCTCAGAAAGTATGCTTAATAGCAATCAGCTAATTACCAAAAAAACAATAAATCAGACAAGCACCCTTGTTGCTGTATGATAACTCTGTACAACAGATGAGACTTGATGGATAAGAAAATGTCAGATGGTTAACAGTTAAGGGGCCTCCTGTTCCACCAGAGAGCATGTGATCCAGGGCCGACTTTCTTCGAAGGTGGTCCATAGTCCACTAAAATCTTTATTTCACCCTGGCTGTGCCAAAATTATATGTAATCAACCAGACTTTGTTATCTGTTTTCAAGTGCACCATCTCCCTTAAGAAATTTATAAATCATGGAAGATAGATCGTCTATTTGACTTTCCTGATCCACCTCATGTATATCCCGTTATGTAAATAGGAGAGATGAATTTCTCTGCCTAAGACTGAACAGTTGTCTGTTACTCAGCACTTCTCCAACCTAAGAGTTAGTGTGCAAAAACCAACCATCAACTTGTCGATATAATTTGTGTCTAAGTCGATGTAGCGATTAATCTGCCACCTCATTGGTTGGTTTATTTTTGACTACAGGATGAATCCATTGTGCATGTTTGGTGGTAAACAAAATTAGAGCTTGCAGAAGCTTTGTGTTAACCTTTCTCTCTCTCTCTCCCTCTCTCTCCTTGGCAAATTTCACCTCACCTTAAAACTGTAATATACTTTATTGGAGATTTACTTTTCAAGGTATAAACTCCCAAAAAGTTGTTGTAATTTTCCCTCCATTCAAGGGTTTATCTGGGTTTTAACATTTCTTCTGGCAAAAATAAACTTGAAGACTCGAGCAAGTCTTAACTGCATATGTCGTGGCCGGGACTACATGCATTATTTTAATGTTTAGTTTCCTTTTATTCGTTATGTAGATTAGTTTCTTCTCATATCTCAGTTGTTGCAAACAATGTTTTTTAAATAATAGGTTTGTACAGTTATCTGACACCGACTTTAGTTGTGTAACTGTTCGAGATGATTTGGCCAAGGACAGTGCTGTCAAAACTTTACCAAACCTTAGTTGATAGTTTTTAAAGGATTGGTTCAGGTGTTTGACATGTCTATGTTGTATGAAAGAGCACAAAAAGACAAAAAGAACAGTGAAGAAACTACCATGATAGCATGCTCTGTTAAGGAGATATGACACTTTGAAGATATCAAAATTTCTTTGAAAACTACTGGTGTAGAAAGACTTACTGTGAGGGTGTGATGTCACATCCTCACTTCCTTAACATTTGTGAATATATTTCTTTAAAAATTATTTACATTTTTTAACACATTTGAAAATAATATAATCAAATATTCTTCAGATGTTCAATCTCAAATACTTCCTTTGACAAATATGAGATCTCCTGACATATCTTTTGGTTGAAAGTCATGAAATCTCACAAAATATTTAGAGAAAAAAACAAAGACTTTTCAGGAATGTGAGGATGTGACATCACAGCTAGTCAGATTTCAGCAGTTTCTACACAGTCTGATTAAACTTTACACTTGAATATCTCTTTAACCGAAAAAGATATTTGAACAGTTTTTTCACCATTGTGTTTCTTTTATTGTCCTCTTTCATATAACATAAACATGTATGACAACTGAACCAATCCTTTGAGTTTAATGTAATTTTATTGGTACAGAACTTATGTCCTTGGCATTCATTTCACTCCCTTCCCTCTTCCTCCCCACCCCCCCACCCCTCTTTCTCTCATGGATAAAGGATGACCTCTCTCTTCATTGTGTGTTTCAGGTGTCAATTTATTGATCGGGACTGACAATGGTATGGTGCTCCTAGACAGGTCTGGTGAGGGCAAGGTGTACCCCCTTATTTCAAGGAAGAGATTCCAGCAAATGGATGTTCAGGAGAGCCAGAACATACTTGTGTGCATAGCAGGTATGACACCAGATTATTATGATAATATTATTTTTTTAAATTGTGTAATTATATGAGTTAACCCTTATGGATAACAATTGTTATTTAATAAATACCCCTTGAATTATTAATCTTTACTTCAGGAAAGAAGAATAAACTAAGGACATACTACTTGTCTTGGCTGAAACAGAAATTTGTCAAACATGAAGACAATGGAGTGAGTAAATGATTCTCGGTTTTCAAAGATATCATCGATTAAATTTTAAGATGTTATACTTTATATCTACTGGTAAAAAAAAATTTAACAGCATATCTTAGTTGAGGTGAAAGTACTTCAAGAATGTTTGTACTGGACTTTGCACAAGCTTCTCAAGCGAAACTTTCGGCTAGGTTGAACATATATCAATTTATTGCAAATCTATGTTTAATTTATACAATTATGATAATGATATGCAACAGGCTTCTTCAGTGGCATGAATATTCATAGTGTTGCGAGATTGACAAACACTAGGATATGAAGGGGGTAAGTATAATTTCTTACATTTCTTTCTGAAATTTTGCAACTTCTTTAAAATTCCTCAAGCTAAATTTGTTTTCTCTGTATTCTCTGTGTAGTTTTGCAAATTACCTTTCATATCCTAATGTCGTTTCGGTAGACCCTGCTAGCCAAGGGGAAGGCGGGGTTCGTGTCGGTCGGTGATCTAGAGGGCTGCATCCACTACAAGATTGTGAAATACGATAAAATCAAGTTCTTGGTGATCGCGCTGAAGGACAGCATCGAAATCTATGCGTGGGCTCCCAAGCCTTACCACAAGTTTATGGCTTTCAAGGTGAGTGATGAGACTAGAAAATAAAGAGGGGGGGGGGGGGATGGCGTGGATAGGATGAAGAAGAGGGACATGAGGAGGATTTACTGCTTTTGTGCTGAAGAGTGGTTTTAACTAGAAGGGAAGGGAGGGGTAGCTGAAATAGGTATAACCTTGTTTCACTACAAATGTATGGGTGTTCAAAAATGCGGTGCTAAAAGTCGCTAAAGCCATAAATGAAGTAACCTTTTCTGAGCTATACTGGATTTTGAGTCATTGTATACGGGCCTATTTAAGCTCGTACCTGTGAATTTATCGTAAGTGAGAGGGTGGTGAAGATTATAGTTTATATAATGTTCCATCCGTGCTCATCTATTACTGTAACCCTGCATGCAGCTTTGTATTTTACATTACGTCACCTTGACAACAAGGACTTTGTGATAAAGCGTACGGCCCATTTATTTTGAGCGTCGTCTCGTTTCACATTTACCGCACACAGTCATTCACCAGCTTGAACCACCGACCCTTGATCGTCGATCTAACCATCGAAGACAAGCAGAAACTGAAGGTGATCTACGGATCTGCGGGAGGATTCCACGTTATCGATCTGGACTCTGCCACCGTCAAAGATATCTATAGGCCTTCTCCCGTAAGTCTCACATTACTGAGCATTATAAGCTATAATCTCGACCTCCATCATCCCTCAACTCACATTTCTAGAGTTGTAAACTTCTATTCCTCAACCCTCACCCCTCCTCCCCCTTCCCACCCACAAATGCCTCCTAATGTATACTCTCTCCTTGCATATACTCCTCCCTTTAATTTCCTAAACCAACATAGTCCCTTCTAATCTATTCTCCCTCTGTTGTGACAGAGTGGTGATAAATATATATTAATTCCAACTCAAAACATGTAGGAAGAAACAGGACGTGTCCTTGGATTTTAACACGATAGTCGACTGATTTTTGTCTTTTCTCTCTCTTTCCACAGGAGGTGATTGGGTCCTTCCAGCCTCATTGCATTGTCATCTTACCAGACCTGAGTGGGAAGCATCTTCTATTATGTTATAACAGTAAGTAGACTTTGAATATGGATCATAAAATGCATTTTATGAAAGATGAAGAGAATTTACACTTTAATTTACAATTTACATTTATTACGTATATTACGTATATTACATATATTACAGAATTTACATATGTATAACACAAATGAACCAGTAGAAATGTTATCTCCATGGACACTTCAGAAAGTAGTAAACTTGTACAAGTTTTCTAGACATAGGCATACATCTCTCAT
>KN896505.1:4132-24785 GCA_000934455.1 Apostichopus parvimensis
CCTCAAAATATCTCTCTCTGAGGAGGATGGGAGACACTTTCAAGTGCCCTTTGAATCCAACAAAGTGGTTAATTTGCATATGAAAGAGATATCAGTCCCCTTTGTTTTGGACAATTTAAAGGGTGATACATTATAAAGAGGGGAAAATCTTGACTGCTTAAAAACAGAAGAAAAAAACACCATTGAAAGCCACACATATGAAGAAAGTTTACAACAGGTCTGTGTAATATTGTATGTGAACTGATTACTAAAACTATGTCAAGATTTCTACATTAAATATACCATAATATTGTTTACCATATGAAGTACAGAGGAACAGCTAATACGCTTTTATGTAATCGGTATGTGTGGGCGATGAAGGTGCATTTAGTGGGGGGGGGGGGGAGGTGAGGGTGTTGGAGAGGAAGACTTGTTTTGTTCTGTTAATTGTAAGGGGGAATAAGTGGGAGGGGGAAGGGAAGGTTGGGAGGGGGAGGGGAGATTTACTTCTTCAAGCCTACAGAGTGCATTGCATCTTTTTGCGTGGTTGTGTGTGTGTGTGCTTGAATGTGTGTGTAATAAACTACATGATATGGAGTGTTAACCCTTTGGACACATATCATACCAACAGTTTTTAAAAGGCATTTTATGTTTAAACATTTCTTTTATGGATAACCCTTATCATCAAACAAATCTCATCTGTTTACATGTAATTAGTTACTGTAATATATCATTAACCCACACCCAATTGAGAAAGACATATTTGTCAAGAAAAGTCACACAAGATAGAGGCTGAAAAGGAAAGGTAAGGGAAAAAAAGGTTAGAAAAAAAAGAGGATTAAGGAAAAAAAAAGGATTAGCAAAAAAGAAGAGAATTAAGTAAGGAAGAAAAATGGAAGGAAATGGAAAACAAATACTCTTTCATTTAAGCATCTCGTTGACATTCTCAACACCGGTACATTTAATTACATCTCTCTGTGACATTGCATCTGTGAAACTGTGATAATTGAATCAAAGAACACATATATGACACATCTTATATATTCACAAAAGGACCGAGCAGAGAGATACAAAATTGTCTGATTTGGAGATCATAATATAGAGAAGAAAGAGTGTTATCTTGCTGTTTATTGGAATTTGTAAACAAGTCATTATTAAGCTATGACTCTGTAACTTTAACTCTGCTGATGTTTTTCTAAGAAGTTGTGAGTTACCATGAGTCATGTGTATGTACTGTACTGATATGCTCAGGAAGAACAAAGAGTGAAACAGAAAAACAATGTTTCAGCCAGAGAAGGATAAACTTAATGGGCATCAGTTTTATTGCTTCTGCGAATTAAACCAATGGTAAAAGTGCCATTGATGCCCCTGCCTCTTGCCATAATGCCCTTCAGAATCATTCCATAACAGACGTTGACAAATACGATGCCCCCCCCACCCTTTTGATGAAGTTACTCTAGGTGCCCTTGTAATATTACCAAAGTAAATCAGGGCTAAAAATGGTCCGAAATTCAAGCGATATATTTTTTTTCGCCAGAAATTTACAGCAATTTTAAAGTAGTTTTGGGGAATGTAAATTTCAAGATCGACGCAGAGTTTTATGTACAATCTCATGAATACGAACGTCCATAAGTTTAGCGTAAGTTTTCTAACAAGATTAATTATTCATACACATTTACAAACAAGTTGAAAATTAGTAAATTAGATCTATATCTCAGTGATGGAGAATGTTTTGAGGATGGCAGTTAAAACACTGATCGAATCTTGATCATGAGTGACCGTTATTTGAACTTTTAGCATATTTGGAACAACATACCGATGACCTTTACATGTGGTTGCTGTTAAACTTATCGTAGAAGTGCGGTGAAAACGCAACCCACAACGTTTAAATTGCTAGATGTATGATAATATTTCTGTCTCAACTGCCAACCTTTTCCTCCTCCCTAGCCAGAGTCCCCATCTGTTGTACCCAGCTTGTTTGTTTATAGCTATCAGCTTTGAAGCAAATCAACAAGATTATACACAAACAGTTCAAAAATTTATATCCTGTCCATCAGAAAAATTTTCTTCCAGACCTTCTTTTATAAAATCAGAACAGCACAACCGTAAAGTATCTATTTGTGATGATTACCGAAAATTTCATTCCGCGAAAGCCCCGTTTCTGGTTGTTTACGTTGACAAAAATCTGGTGATTTAAATTGCCTTCCATCTCTGGATGACTTTGACCATCCTAGCTGCGATGATGAGTTATGACTTGTTTTACATTGATTGCTGACAATCTGGAGCTGTTTGCCCGTACATGGCTGAATGGAGTTTAAAGCAATATGTTTCCACTGACAGATGGATACGTCTTATCAAATTTCAGGGGTCTCTGCGTACTTGTGGTTTCCTCGAGAACCTTGCAGATTGCAAAGAATTACGGAGGAAATCATGTAAAGTAGATATTTGTGGAGGGGATTGGCATTAGGATTCATAAAACACAGGAGAGGTCTAGGGATGACAGGAATATATTAGAATTTACCCCATCATATTGAACATACCGAACAATCTCTACTACAGAAAATAAACAAAGTCATGACTATTAAAAGACGAAAACATTATAACTTTCAGGCGCTATTGGTTTATATGTGAAGTTATTTTAGACTTGCTTAAGTCTTCAGTCTAGCATTAGGCAGAGACACATAAGAAACATGCAGGCCATAATCACATTGCTGGCTTAAAAATCTGAGATTGCAACTGAAGTTCTATATAACTCTTTTGCTAAGGCGGAATTTCCCCCAAATGGAAGGAAGTTTATTCTTTCCATACATGCAGGCCCCACCATTTGTATCGGACTCTACTAGTACATATATACATACACATATATGTATGTAGGTAATTTAGATCCTCCTGCAAGCAGGAACTCCCGAAGAAGCCATCATTGGCTTATCAAAGCCGCAAGCTGACCGAAATTAGTCTCTAAGATTCATATTTAACGTCCATGATTATGAATTGTCAATTGTCAACAACTCTGTAACTGGACGACATACATTAATCATGGAGTGACTCAAACTCGGGACCTTATGATTGAAAGGCACCGGCGTTAGCAACTGAGCTAACACTCCACATATATATACCTACATACCTACCTACATACGTAGTACACACATACATATACACACATACATTTGGATATATTCACTGGCTGTCACTTTCCAGAGTGTTCTTCATGTTTCCCATCACGTGGTTCTTTTAATGCCAAGCTCCAACACTTTTCATGTAAACACCGGTGTGATGTTACACACATTTATTGCTGATACCTGCTATCAGTGCCTGCCACTCTGATGAGACATGATTGATCAAATCTTCTTCTATGTTTACAAACCGAGCTAAAAATAAAACTAAGAATTTCATCAATGTAAAAAGAAATTGAGTATTGGAAATGAAACCATGTTACAAAGAGGAAATGGAATGAGTTGGGATTTTTTTGTGCTTGGAGTCTTCAGTGTTTAAACTGTATATACTTGGCAGCAGAAACAATACTGAGTCAATATTAATTAAGTGATATCAATTTTATAGCAAAGGTGTGTGAGAACACTTGAAAATTAAAATACGGAATTTGAAAACGTGGAGAGTAGCAAGTGATATACACTTAAAATTCTGGAGTATTGCCTTTATCACCACCCCCCCCCCCCGTCCCCCTCTTCCAACCATATGTAATAGAGACAAAAATTGCTTCAAACTTCAATAAGCAATTAGGCACACCATCCATCATTTTATCTGACTGAGAGATTTAATTGTCTAAATATTAATTATGAATATACATTAAAATAATTGGGAATAATGTGGAGAGTAAGAACATTCAGGAAGTTAATTTTGACAACATTTAGCTTTGAGAAGGTTAAATTTGTGACCAATACTGCTACACTTTAAATCAACGTGTCATCATTCAAAAGTGCAAGTCACGATTAATTAAACCAATCAGCAGAAGCATAATTTGCATACAAAGCTTGTTGTCATTTGTTACCGATCGACCTCGCCTTGATTTTCTTGATTACGAAATACAAAAGGACAAAAATATTGATGACATAAAGTAATTCAGCCCTTTTCAATAAAATATGTTTCCGATTGTTAAAATGAGAATTTGTTCCGTTCTTTGAAATCATGTTCATCTATATTAGATAGACATGGATTTTTCACTTTAAATGCTTGTTAACAAAGAGCTATCTTATTAATCACACAGTCTGGAACAGCATCCAGTGTCAGGTTTTTGAAAGGAGTGAGTGTGGCCCGGGGGTTGTTGAAGCAGACTCCCCTATTGAGGGATCTGAGGCTCATTGCCAGGAAAAAATTGAAATTTTGAAATTTTATAATTTAAATGGTGCATTCTGAGTTATATTTGAACAATAAATTAGGTCTTTAATAAGGTCTAAATGTAAGATTTTGCTAATAACTACTTTTGTTTCCTGCGTGAGGTCAGAAAGGGGACCTTCACCCCCACCCCCTCCCCCCCACCTACCTCCTCGAATCCTTGTCTGAACAAAACAGCAAACATGGAAGCTCGGCTTTTATAGGTGCATCAAACAATTTGTCCCTCTCTGTTCTCCATTTTTGAACAACGGTTTAATTACCCTCCTATCTATCAAACAGCAATACATTTATAAAGTTCATGAGGCATGCACTCATGAGGCATGCACAAATTCAAATCTCAAAACCAAATTATATTTTTATCCTCACAGAAGATGCCTGTTTATTCCAACCAGTCAAATACGGTGTCAGATGTAAGCACACACAAAAAAAGCACATAAAAATGTAACTATAATTTGGATAATTGTACATATTAAGGTAAAGAATTAATTTGAATAGATGATAACTTGGTGTGTATTATGTCTTTGAAGTCCTGTTTCTAACAGTAACCTTGAATTTAGACTTTTTGTTTTATATATGAGGGGTTAAAAATTCTGTTATGACCTTTGACCTATTTGTATTTTTGTAAAGTATAAGAATTTAACGCACCTGTTTCAAGTTCTCTATCAGCATTGCTATATCTGTAGTGCAAGTTGATTGATCAAAGACTTGTTATTGTTGAACTATTGTGGCTATTCATGCATAAAAAGTGCAATTTAGATAATTCAATTTAACGGCAGCTAAGAAAAACATCCTCTCGCTTCTCACATCTGGTTTTGTGAAATTGGAATTTTTTTTGAAAAAAAAAAAGGATTTGTTTGGTCATGAGATTTTTCGATATTTTCAAATAGATTTTAGTTTATTTTACATTAGAAGATTCACTTCTTGATATGATATAAAGTGACCAGACCTTGATATGTATTGACAAAATAAAAGGCCAAATCTTAGAAGGATTTCAGATTTATAAGTTTGAAAAATATAGCAGATGGTGACTCCAGTGACAAGAGAGGTCATGCAACGGATAGGGTTAAGTTTTAGTTTTGTTAATCTTCTCCAGCTAGTTGAGACAGCGGTCAGTTAATAGCTTATATGACCTGCATTACCAGAATTGCAACACTTTGAGAAGTGTGCAAGGGGCTAGGAAAATTGGTCACTGATATGGTTGCAGGACCGGTATGGGGTGAAGAGAGGTTGGGTAAAGGGTTGGGAAGTTGAGAAAGAGAGATATAACATAATACGTAAAGGTAAGGTACACAGTACAACAGCGGAATAATGTATCTGACAATGCATAACAAAATTCTGTACAAAAAATGGCCAATTGCTGTACAAACTGTACAAAGGTGTTACAAATTATTAAACCTGCTGGTCTTAAGTATTCAATCATTTCATTACACTAAAAATACATCATGGTCCTCAAACTTCAAATCTTAACTATTCTCTGTTACAGTTTAGTATTGTAACCCAAGTCAGATGACATGATTAACATATTAACAAGAGCATGTGACTTGCAGAGAAATTTCGTCTCAGACCTTTGTTAACCAAACTGCAGGTCACGGCGACCTCAAAAATATGCTAATTACGGTTGTAGCTTAAAACAGCGAGGTTTGGAATAACGGTTGCCCAATCTCAAAAGGCTACTTGAAATCCATACCTGAAATTGTAAAATTTCATTCTGTCTAGGTTCTTCAAATCGACGGAACTCGACAAAGGTATATAGACAGGGAAAGTAGGTTTTCACCGGGAGGTGGTTGTAGACGATAACCGACCATGATAGGAATAAAGTGTTTTGATTGAAACACAGGATTTATCTTCCTCTGTAGGCTAAGGAGTACAGATGAACAAGGAAATACTCTAAGGACTACTTCTTCTACAAAATTCTCCAAGATTTAAGGTGGAAAAAACTCGGATCAATCTTAAATCTAGTTAACACAGGCTATAAGTTCAGTCTCATTGAGATTTGCTGTTTGAATATTTAATTGCTAACTTTTTACTTGGGATCATTATCCAGAATGTTGTTAGAATCAGTGGCGGAGCTAGGGGTATTGGTCAGAGGGGGCAAGAATGGTCTGTAGGGGCGCTTTCGACACTATCTAAGTGGAGCGCCACCACAGGTTGGCGCGGAGCGTACAGAAATTTTTTGAGTCAAGGTACTCCTTAGATTGCCGGAAATGACCCTTTCCGGGCCTTGCTAATTTGCAGATAAACGAAGAATAAATAGGTGTCATCTCCATTTGTGACAACTCTGAAGTTTATATGGGTGTAAAAAGTACATGTGCTTCATCACAAGACCGCCGTTAGAGCATTTTGTCAGAAAATTACACCAACAAAATGTGACAAATGTCAATAAGTAGATGAGAGCGCAATAATAAAGTCAATAATCGCGAATAAGTTAAAAATGGTAAAAAAAGGGCGCCAGTAGTCCATTTGAGTCCATCAGGGGGGGGCATTCGCCCCCCCTGACTGTATGGATGCTCCGCCACTGATTAGAATGTTACATCTCGTAACTCTTACAACGTCAGTTGCCACTCTAGGTTTGCTGTTGGCTTTCCTGATAATTGCCAATTCGTTTAAAGGTATTGAAGACTTGTCCCAACCGCGTGCGGCCATCTGAAAAAGTTAACTTTCTGTTGCTTGCAAGTGACGTTTTGTTCGTGTCGCTACAAAATGCAGACAGTACAGTAATGAAACGTGATACCTTGTTATCTATAGCTGGACCTGAGATGTCCATCGCTGTATCGTTTGTACACTGTGCTGTGGGTATTGACCGCAGCTGTATGTACTGACTGTACACTAGTGTCTAATTGCCAATGGTAGCAAGCTGTGTGTGTGTATTTTCTGGGATCGATGGTGGTGTCTAACAGTTCTGTTACACCTCGTTCGAAACTAGGTCAGATTACCGGCATGAGACGTTTCTTTGTGCGCGAGTCTTCACACCCTTTAAGGTTGAAAAAAACTCAGGTCAATCTTAAATCTAGCTAACACAGGCTACTTTTTCTCAAAGCAATTAGTTCAGTCTCATTGAGATTTGCATTCGCATATTTAATTGCTAACTTTTTTATTCGTGATCATCCCCAGAATGTCGTTTAGAATGATACATCTCGTAACTCTTACAACGTCAGTTGCCACTCTAGTTTTGCTGTTGGCTTTCCTGATAATTGCCAATTCGTTTAACCCACCTAGAGACCCTCCCAGAATTGACAACAGGAAAGGAGCGTTGTACCTCTGTTTCACCTGTAATAATATGAATTCTGTATAGAGCTACCTCCCAGCCACGAATGTTACTGCAGTAGATTGAGGATGACAGGAGGATGGGGTAGATCCATCAGGATTTGAAATGCTTCTTAAGTAATGATCGATTGATAACTATTTATTTGCCTTTAAATGCTAAAGGAGGAAAGATGACAAATTTCAACTCACTGACTGGTTGCTTGGTGATGTAGAAGTTATCGGTACAGGAAAAAGGGGTAGTTTTCCTCTTGAAACCTGTTTTTAAAACATTAGACATATGGTTGTCATGGAAACCCAGGGAAAAGGAATTTACAAGACTTTGGGAATAGTCATGAACATTTTCACAAGGTGCCAATGGTCATAAAGCTTTGTTTGCCAGCCATGTCAAATGATGTATAAATAACTGTAAAGAAGAATTAAAGCAAACCCATCTAATCACTTGATAAAGATCTTTGATATGTTCAGTCACTGCTCTCCGCGAAAGAAAGGAAAACTTAGGTCAATTTGGCAGTTTTCTCAGAGTTTATAACTTTCTGTTTCTTGTTGAGATGCGAGCAACAACTTTCGTAATGTAGAAAAGCAATAAATAAATAGTTATGAACATGGAGAATGCATGAAACATTCAAATTTGTGCTGTGTCGTTTCACTTTTAGACTTGTCTCAAGTCTTCAGTCTGCTTCGACAAATTAACTCTAATTGTTCATGACGATATCAATTATTTCATAATGTTATATAGACACTCAGAATTTTGATATAAATTTGGAAATAACTTCTGTAAATTTGAAATTTAAGGAATCCATCAAACCATTTTCTACATGTAGGCTAGGCTTATTTTCTTATTTTTTTATACTTTTTTAAAATAATTTTTCATTTCAATTTCTGTTCTTATTATTATAGAGATTCAAATAATCTACCCCAGCTTTGAAGGGTACAGCCACATGGCCCTCCCAACACCGATCGGTGCCTATCACAGCTTTGAAATCAGGGTAGACTTCAAGCCAACGGATCCAGACGGTTTAATCCTCTTTAGCAGCGAAAGAGCAGTCAAATCTGGTGTCGGGGATTTCTTCTCAGTGGCGTTATCGAAGGGTATCGTACAATTCAGGTAAGTTTACTCCACAGGTATGCAAATATCTCGGAAGACCATTCTTAAACTGCTCTACTTCTTTAGAGAAACCCCAGTGATGCTTATTGTGTTGACAACACGGGGTGCCGATCAGTACGTGTGCAGTATTGTGTGTGTTAAGTGAACCAGTATCGTGTTGAAATGTATGCAAATAAATGGTGCAAGGTGTAAAGATATAAGTGCCCTAATACCCACATAATCACATATAAAAGCAAATCTGATATCCAGTTAATTCATCAAAGGTACTTGTTCTCCATCAAAAGAGCTATACCTGTTTGCGTAGACTTATAAACGAATGATTTTGGAGTGTTTGTACCTGGTTAGTTGTATTGTTTAGCTTTTAAGCAAGGGGGTGGGGGGGGGGGGATATTGCTACTGAATTTTCCATGTAATTTTGTAGGTTGTCTTAGTTTATTATCTATTTGTGTGTCTTTTGTTCTTCTACCTTTAGTGTCATTGAGTTACTGTTATATACCTTTATTTTTGATTTTTTTTTCCCCCCTGTTACTCTTATGTAATTTGGCCTTTGGGCCACGATATGCGATACAATAAACTACTACTTCTACTACTATGTTTCAATATGTCAGCCACTGATTCAAAGGCTTTTAAAGTGGAAACTATTCAGTACATTACAGAGTTAGCTGCTGAGAAGAAGGCTGATAACATTCAGTTTAGTGTAGTGTAATGTAATGCTTCAGAATGGTTAAGAAGCCAACATAAGCTAATTTGAAACCCTATACTCATTGTGATGGTAATGGTCGAACACTGACTTATATCAAGCTTTCTCTTTTTAATGAGTGTTCAGATAATTATGAGGCAGAAATGTGGTAACTGTTGAACCCATTCCTGCCAGTTAACATCCCCATCCAAAGGTCAATGTCCCTCAGCATCTGACCACTGAATTAAGAAAAAGCAACCCCCTCCCCTCACCCTCCCATTCATCATCACTGCTATGCAGCTATGGTAAACAAAGTTGTTTGGAGAACATTGCAATAAAACAGACCTCAAACCCCCCCCACCAACCAGGAATTTGAAATGTACCAAGAAACCACTCCAAACCACTGGTTGTTAAAGAGACACGCTTTATATGACAACACCACCCAGTTTTTCCTATTAGAGGGGATTGGTAGGGTGGGATGTTGAAATTGTAGGGGAGTTGTCAAGGCCAGGGGGGGGAGGGGAGGGGGAGGGGGTCAAGAGAGTGTGAAAGATTGCATAAAGTCCAGTATATGAAAACTATGGCTGGCTAAAAGTACCTTCACTACTGATATGTAAATGTCCTCCTAAAGGATACACAAATTGTTCATGGACAGCTTTCTTCAAACAAACCAGCAGTTACGTTCTGGGGAATTTGTCTTCCTCCCCAGAATGAAAGTGTTTGACATGAAACGAGTAAACAAAAGGGAGGTCTTGATTGCTCTTAGGCGGCAGCAACATGAGATGAAATCCGAGCAGATTGTAAACCCTTGGATACATCTTCAAGTACTGAGATGTTCCATAACGTTGCGTGGGCCACTGAAAGGAGCTGCAACAGATCGTTGGCGATCTTACACCCACGACTATATATAAAGACCATTCAATCAATCAATTTTAAAGGCAGTCGGAGCATTTTGTTGTCAGACCATATTACAAAATTCTCTACTATTCTTTTTCAATTATATTTTTGCTGCATTGAAGTAGAGATTTTCACCTAGTTTTCAGTTCAATGCTTTATGAGCAAAATCTGCAGACTTACAAAAAATCAAGCATCTGTAATGTTTCAAAACTAAACCTCCTTGCCCCATACTATATGTTCATCTTCTTTTCCAAAAGAATTGGTGAAATAAACTTTGTTGAAAACCTTTGACAATTGATCCCCAAAAATGCTAAAGATTTAATGTCAGCCCAGATGCTCTTCAAATTGCTAGGTTGCTAATGGTTACATAACATTGATATAAAGATATTACATCCATCTGAATATTCAAAGACAAACCTCAACATACTGGAATATTCACGATTATGTAGTAATTTAAACATATCATGAAGTGCAGCAAATTTTATATCCCATAAATGTAATATTTTCATTGGAATTTTTTTTTAAAGTGTTCACCTATCTGTAAATATGTTATGGATTGTGGTGACATTTTGGTAGAAAAAATACTTTCAGGCTTAGTTATTAGGGACAGTTTCTTTCCTTTAAGAGTTGAATTTGGCACTATTTGTATTTATAGGACAAATTCAAACCAAAACCCTGGATTAAATGGTTTGAGCATAGGCTTTATTGTTTGTAAATGAAAAGTTTATGTTTTCCATTTACATAAGAACAAATCAAACAAGATTTTTGCCTGGATGGCAGTTATAGTTTGGGGTGGGGAGGGGGGGGGGGGAAAGGGGGGTTTGCCTTCAATAGCCATGGTCTTCTTTCTCCCTCCCCTCTCCCAAAATGGTTCCTAGAAAGTAAGAGAAAGGAATAATGTGACCCTGACTTTGTAGACTATCATGTAGATTATCATTGATAGGTGGGTCAGTTGTGACTTCCTGGGAAGTCTTACAAATAGTCAGTGTCTTTGTAGACAACACCTGGAGTCTCTTGACAAACTTTCGATTACAATTCGAAATTTGAAAGGGGAAAATTTGTTCTCCACCCAATTATCGAGAATATAGCTTCCGGTGGATTTAATTCAAAGCGAAGTGGTTACCATTCGGTGGTATGACTTCCTTCCTGTAGTGCGACGTATTCGAATTGACCGTTGAGGTTTTTCTTGTTTTAGCGAAGCCGATACTTTATCAACGAACTGCCCTTGTGCTCTTTGCCTGTATATACTAACGATAAAACCTTTTAGCAATTGCCTGCTATTGTTGTCGTTTCAAGCTGGATCTGTCAATTATTACATCCATGGTCAATGACAGATGACGTGACTTGCAATTAGGGACTCCTCATGAGCCCAACCATCCTTTGCGCCTTCCAGAACATGTAAAACACAGTCCATCTCTTGCTTCTTTTAAACGTTCTCTCAAGACTCATCTGATTAAAATTGTTTAGTTAATTGTTCACTGTTGCCCATTTTTGCGTGCATGTTTGTCTTTTACTACGTTTATTGCCTTTTGTTTGCTGTCGCACTGTTTGTGTCACTGCGCCATGAGCGTCTTTTTTGACGGATACCGGCGCATTATAAATGCCCATTATTATTATTTATGATTATTATTGAGTGGACTCCATGGAGATGTAAAAGACAATTAGTACGTTAGGCAACAGAATCACTCCCTGCCCAACAGATTTTTTCTGTGCATTTGCAAATTCATGGTCATGTTGAAGTTGCAATGAAGTCTTTAGTAAATTCATATGGAGCAGAAGAAATGAAAAGTGACCCCGTTTATTTGTAATCAGAATTATTCACTTTAATAGAACAATTATCAAGAAGGTCGTGAAAGGGTCATTGAGGTTTAATTGTGATTGCATATTAAGACACATCGAACCGTGACTCCTTTCTTTCTGTATGAAGTTTACCCCAATCTTTTGTGGTTTCCCGCAAGGCAAAACTATGGAGTCACAGCTCTTAGCGACCTTGCATAATTGTAAGGGGTTTGCTGATTGCAAAGTCAGCAATGACTATTACGCGGATTGCAAAGTCGGTAATTACTATTACGGTTAGCTTCATCCAAAATGGCAGCATACAGAAACGTTGTATTCAAAGCCGAAGCCAATGTGAATCAATCAGGTCACACATCTGGAGTCTATGTATACTTAATTCTTCAGTACTGCCCTCGTTACCTTTCGGAAAGCATTTCATAATGTAGTGTTGATTACACACTTAATGGATGACTTAAGACAGAATATTAGATTTGATATGTTAAAGTCCAGTCGAGGGGAAAAGAAAAAAACATTTGTAACGTTTCTATGGATCCTCCAGTTTTTATAATATTCTCAAAATATACTCAAATTTATGAAATGCTCCGTAGGCTACTTTGATGATTTGATGACTGCTCCTCAGTGCAGGAGAAAATTTTCCATGCTAATCCATATTTTTATAGATTCTAATAACTCAACCGAAACATGTTCTTTTAACTTCATATATACACCAGAGCATCCTTGGTAACATGTCTACATGTATGTCCTTGACAAATTTGTAACCGTTGTCATCATGTCATTTTGAGGCCATAAAAAGTCTTACGTCTTTACATTGACTTTTATGTTGCATCTGAGGAACTGACCTAATCGTCTGTGAATTAGACTACATAGTCCAGTCACTTTAATTGATGAACCTTGGCTGTTTAAAGGGCCATTTCACAACAATTAATAGGGGTGTATACATACAACGTGGAAAGATAACAGTGGTTTGTGAACGGTCCAAAAAATGTATCAACATAAATTTTGTGCCTAAAGTAATCTTTTAATACAGAGGCGCCTGACTAAATGTCTGTCTCATTCAATATTAAACCTATATAGGGCTTAAGATCATTTAGAACAATTTCACCATGGAAACAACTTGTAATCTCTTGATGAATTTTTATTATTTGCCCCAATTATGCTAGACAGTCAAATTATAGTCACTTTTTGCCTCTCAAATCTCACCACTTATTTTAACAGTTCCTTCCTAATCAGCATTTATTCTTAATGAAGCATTGATTGTCTTATTGTGGGACACCCCACAATGTCTGGTAACAACTTGGAAAGTCATACCCTCCAGGAAAGTTGAGTTTAAAAACTGTCAACAAGTCGAGCTTTCTTGAAGAGGAACTTGATTTTTAGCAAGTACATTTTTTTATAAATCTCTTTTGCAATTTTTATAGCAAATGCTTTAAACTGTGAAATCCTAGGCCAGTGCTTCCTTGCTTCTATCCTTCCTTGAGCACATATTTTTCACAGTAAAGCGATAAATCAGTTTTGATAACTACTCCAAAACTTCACACGTGAGCTGCTTACATAAATCAGTTTTGATAACTACTCCAAAACTTCACACATGAGCTGCTTACATCTTTTGTGATACAATCTTCGACCACAAGTTAAAAACATTTTTTTTGTCCACAAGCAGTCTAAACCCTGCAGACATGGATTTTATCAATCTGGTTGTGTCCATCCTGAAGTTATTTGTTAAATTTACTGCTTCAATCTTGCTTTTTTGATTGCAAGAGAGTGGGAACAGTTTACCAAGGGCTCCCGGATGCATTGAACATAGTTTACCAGAATGGTGGAATTTAATTCCCCAATCCTCCATGCTCCTTAAAGCAACTGCTGTCTGCTTGGGAGTGTCAATTTCTGTCCGAAAATACCGAATATTGGTCAAGACAACATCTAATCGATCAAGAACTATGATACCCTTCTGTACTTTTTCCCTTAATGAAGGTTAATTTTCTGATTAATGAGTTTATTCGATTCCAGAAATTTCATCGTTGGGAAACTAATGACAACTTTTTACTATTTACTTAGCTGCTCCTCCTCCTCCTCTCAATTAGCTGTCTTCATCTCTACGTATGCACTTTTCTATTTATCTAAACTACATGAGCGGAACTCTTTTAGCACTTGTTAGTAATAATTTGTGTTCAAAGAGCAAATCAGAAGGTTGGTTACAAGCCATAGGCAGGTATAACCTATGCAGTCAAGTTTGGTGTATGTGTGCGTGTGTGTGCATGTGCATGCGTGCGTGTTTGCGGGCAAATTGTGAAAATCTCAAAAATGCTGCATCTCCAGAATTGGAACATCAAAGGAGCTCATATATGCATGGTAGGATAGCCTTATGTTGTGTAAAGTTTTTACATAATTTGGTGTAGGTCAAAGTTCATTTAAGGTCACCAGGGGTCAAATCTTGAAATCCTTGTAAACACGGTATCTCCAGATAGGAAACTTTATGGGCTCTCATTTTGCATGTAGGTTCCCTATAATGATTACAAAAACCTCATTGTATTTGGTGGAGGTCAAAGGTCATTTGGGATTGTCAAAGATCACACTCTGGAAAACCTTATAAACACAAACCTTGTAAAGAAGATATCCTATGATTGGCCACATCACATAGCTCGTATTTAGCATGTGTCTTTCTTAAAGTGAGTATAAGAACCCTTTTATATTTAGTGGAGGTCAAAGGTCATTTGGTGTCAGCTGAGGTCCAGATGCCAAAATATTGAATGGATCTCATCAGGAAAACTATTACAAACTATTGCAAAGCTACTTTAAGGAGACTTGGCTTCATTGGGGATATCGATAACTCTCTGTCAAAAAGAAAATTTTTCAGAGAACTATATTCCACAAATTGAAATTGATCACTCTTCATGACTTAAAATAATTCTTACATTGGAATGGCCTCTATTTACAACAGGTAAACCATTCACATATTTAATCAGCAACAAATTGTTTTTCCACATCATGAGCTAAATGAATCACTGACCACTGAGGAGTAAAAGGCTATGTAAAGTATTTGTGGTACTTTATGAAGTATTTAAAGTAGTGTTGTTTAGAAAAATGTCTTTATTTCTACAAAAGCTTTGAAAAGTAAATAAAAAGAAGAAGAGCTTGAAGAAGAAGAAAAGAAAACTGCTCACTTGAATATTTAGTTGCAAATTCAAAATCAGGTCTTCTTCTAGATGAATAATTCTGATTAAAAAGTCAAAATGTGTCAGGATGATGGAATTTTCAGTATATTGTCCGGCAGCTTAGCCTTATTGCGGTGATGAAAAATACCAAAGAGCACGACTACATCGTTTTTAAGATCAGACGTAGTTTTATTTTGAAGTTGTACCCGGTAATTTTCGATAAAATTGACAACACATGCAAAGCAGAGCTGCTGTTTAAATGCGAAAAGTATGTGTTCCTTTAAATTGGGTCAGTCCTCTCGTCCACATTTATTTAAAGGAAACCCCAAACAGGAATAGCTGGATGTATTCTAGGATGTTGAGGAAGCATTCTTGGGGGAAAAATTTCCTTTATAATGAGGAAAAGGTGCCCTGCTAAAATGATTACCTACACCTGTTCAAAGTTGATTTTGAATTGGAAGTGTTTAATACCAAAACAAAAAGTGCAGTTTGAAATAGTCACCTTGATGAATGTGGGTGAACATTGTTATTTGATGAACTTTGTGATATAAAATAAAACCACGAATAATCTGAAAATGTCTAATAATGTTTGATTCGTAGCTGATATTACAGTGGAAACTGATTACAAGCATGAGGGGCAGTCTGTATGGTTCTCTTAATCTTTAAAATACAGTTGTTTCATAAATCTTTTGCAATAAACCACATTATCACCGAGTTAAAACTACATCTGTGTTTGTCGATCGCATCGGTCAGACTGTAATGGTCAATAATTGTCGTTAGGCCATTGTACTTCTGCAAAAGGTCATTACTGTTGAAACATGGAAGGAATTATTCCCAAATTTGTCAAAAAATTGTGGATCATGATGAAACTTCTACAAGTATGTTACCACAACCTGAGATATTTAATTGTCCTTACATTAAACATTTTTCGATGTCCGAGAATAATGTGAAGGATAGAATCCTAAGAAAGAACTCTTAGATCAATTTTGTACTTTCGTCTTCCACCCCCCCCCACAAAAAAAACAAAAAAACCCAAACCCCATACTATTTATATAATGATAGCATCCAACTTCCGCTTTATCACTAATTATTACAATTGACCCCATGGACCCTTATTTTCCACTGCTTTCCTCCACAACTGCATCCCTCCAAAACATAATACATAAAAATAATAATAATAATAATACAACCTTTCCCCCCAATAAGTACACTACATGGCAGAATGAAGCATAACAAAACAGAAAACAATAATGAGGTATACTTAAAATGCCCCCCCCCCCATCTCAATGAAAGAAATTAAAAAAAAAATGTTGTTGCTACATTTGTTTTCATGACCTATATTTTATTGGGGTAGGTGGGATTATATGCAAGCGAAAGAGGTAGAACCCCCACCCCCCCCTGTTAAAAACAATAAAATGAAAATGTGCATAAGCAATTAGGGAATTGTACCAAGCACACTGCAGAGCAAAATGGAGCCCACTGGTAGTTTGCTGATCAAACTTAGCTTTCATTTCAGACCTGAATAAGAAGGTAAAAATTTTATCTAATCGCTTTACTTCCTGTTAAATTCTAGAACAAAGTTGGCTTTTCCCTCCCCAGTTTCCTTTAGCAAACACATATTTGACAACCTAGGCAATACCTGTGTTATTCCACCATGAATTGTGTCCTCTTGGATATTGCTGTGACGTACTTTTCTTTGGATTGAGTTTATACTATTGGCCTGTGAGAATGGGATAAGCCAAGGTTAATGTGAATTATCCTTGCCCTAGAAGGTAGTGTTTAACAGAGGTGGAGTAGTTACTTTATACAAACTCTTTCTAATAAGCTCCATTCACATTTTGTAGAGCACAAGGTGGATCTGATACTGTAAGGGAGATAACATAATGAGTCCATTCAATATCTTAAACAACTGGAATCAGGGCAAAAATTACTGGTTATTATGAATGACTTGATTTCAAAATGAAATGACTATAGTTTACAAATCTGCCCCATGGTGATTGAAAAAGGTCATGGTGAAGACCATGGGGAGTGAAGAATATCCCATGGGTATGGTAGAATACCATCAGGGGTTGTGAGAATCACAAGGGGATGAACGAAATCTTAAAAGTGTATTCCGCAGGGAGTAAAGAATCCATTGTAGGATGGATGATCCAGTAATCCATGATTGGAGATATTCGTTGCAAATTATCTTGTATAGGGAAGATTCTGAAAGCTAAAGATACTCCCCTTTTCTTACTTCGTCCTTTCCCAGCTATGCTTATAAATGCAGCCTTTTAGGTCGGTTTGCGGCAAATTAGAAAAGCTATTCGGTTATTTGTAAAAGTTGTCAAAATTTGTCAAAGTTGTATAAAAGTGACCACTAAAAATTAGATGACAAATGATCAAACTAAGAAACCATCGTAGATTGATATTTTCACCAAAAAATACAGGTTTGTGAGCAACAAGCTAATTTGGTTCTGCTCAATTGGTCCTCAATATGTGGTCGCAAACAAAAAGACAACTTTCACTGGTGCTTTTGTCAATTATAGAGGGATATAGTGAGTGCATGCATTCGGCAGTATTAATCTCCTTAAAATCTTATATTTTAATTCAGGTTTAATCATTTTGATCCCTTTCAGATTTAAGTACGAGTACTGGAAGTTATCTGATTCATTCTACGGAGTCTCAGACCCATTGGTGTGTGAATCTTGTGCATAGTGACGTTGAATATTTTTAATTTGAGTCGGTGATGCTCATTTAAATTTTAATCCATTATTTTGATGGTCTGTTTTTTCAGGTTCAACTGCGGGTCGGGTACAGGTCTGATTCAGTCCAAGACCCCCGTCAGTTTGGACGATTGGCACCGGGTCAGAATCAAGAGAGAGGACTGGAAAGGTTGGCTGTGGGTCGATGACGATGAGGCAGTCATTGGAAGGTCAAGGGTAAGACTGAAAAGTCTCTTTTGGTTGGATTTTTGCACAATTATTGCCATTGAGGTTTTGACCATGTTGTTTGACAATAATTGCATAACATTTGATGAAATGTTCATGAATTTCCAGTTTCCTTGATACCAAGTGGGGTATATAAAATATAAGTTAACCAACCGAAAATTAAAATTACTTTCGAATTTGGATCAAGCTTATCTTTGTTATGACACTTTTGGTAAGATTTTGTTCTTTGTTATTTTGTTTTGTTCTTTGTTCTTTTGTTCTTTTGATCACCGTATGGGCAGTAATAACAGTTCACTCAGCTTACCAGAGATCAAACATTTTACGCCAAGAGGCGGGAAGGGGAGCGGGGTATTCTCACTCTTCATTTGGGAAATTTAAGTGGTGGCAGTGATTTAAACCCTGTCCAAAACATTTCTATGTCTTGTCAGACTGATGAAATTATCAGGCATATGGCTGTGGAATGTTTGGGGGGGGGGGGACCCACCTCTGAGGTAGTAAAATGACATCTTTTCTATGAGGTCTGACTTTAGCAGTTGTACGGTTATCGTTATGCTCACTTACCTGGTCTCGAGAAACTGATAGGTTTCATGTAATGCCAAGGTTGTTATTTAATGTTATACAACCGCTGTGGTGAGGTGAGCATGAATGTGAAGAATCTAAAATTACATTACTGTCACAAAGGTATGATAGATCGGTTCCAGACATGATGCTGATGATGATGCATGCAGATGGACATTGTATTCACGTTCGACGTTAACATGAATGTGCGCACATCATAACGTTGAGGCCTCTTTGTCACAATGTACATCACAAAACATTTCCGACATATCATGTGATGATTATGGATTGAATCCATTGCATTATTTTGCAGTAGGATTCTTAATTTTATAAAGGAAGCATCATATTCCCTACCATATTGATATGCATGAAAATGTGTGTTAGCAATTTTTGTTTTTGTTTAACACAAGCCTATCCTTCCCATTACTTCTGTCGTATGATAGCTTACTCTACGTTCAGCACTTGTGCTGCAAGTCTTATAAAAACTGTCATCAAACGGAGCCATTTCTGGCAGAAATGTTAAAAGGTGATATCGTGCGATGAATATATCTGATTTCATGTAGAAAAGACATTAGGGTATACTAGCTGAAAATTTTTACTACCTCTTGTGTTTACCAGAACCAAACCAAAACATTTTCTCCAATTTTCTGAAAAAATGCTTATCCTACCATTGGCCGACTTGAGTGCCATGTTTGTGATATGCTACATAGTTTTTCAATGTCACATAAGCGACTTCTCTGACAACAATGTCATGTAGAAAGGATGTAGTGCTCATTGCGTGTGATTTCTTTAATAGTTAGGTTTTACGATGGAACCATATTGTTGATCGTAAGTTGATAATCTGCGGTCGTGAAAAACATAAAATGCGAACCCGAAATGTTTTACACAGTAAATTTTTTGGATGAAGGCCGCATGTAGTTAACTATAACTACTGAAGTAGTACAATTAAAGTATAAAATCAAATTGTTTTGCTCTTTTGAAGCAAAACGGTATAATTAACAGCTTTGTTTTGTTGTTGTAATTTGCAACGTAATTTCTCTCACTATGAAGTTCAGTTGGCCAGGAAACCAGTTTTAATTTTATTAATGTATGTATGTATTTTAGATCCTCCTGCAAGCAGGAACTTGCGATTAATGCCATGGAAGAGAGGTTTAAAATAATGTGAAAATCTGTTGCTTTGAAAAGAGAAATCAGCATTCAGTCTAATAGACCTACCATCTTTGCATAAGAATCAAGACTGAAGCCATTGTCATTGTAAACATTTGAGGCTAGTTACCAATTTATTGTGACTTCTTGTATCTGCTGCCCCCAATTCCAGCCACTCCACCTCCCCAACAAAGAAAAACTCCCGCACTTGATGGGGAGAAGAGTTCCTATTTTATGACCAGCATCTTTTTAGATTGGGCACTCTCATAACTTTCCCTATTGAACCCCCCCCCCCCTTCCACTTTCTTGGTCTCTTCTATAATCATGGATTTTACAAGGAAAATTCATACTTGAAATTTCGACACCAGTATAATGGTGTTTGAATCTAGATAAACTCTAGCTATCAAGACACCAGCTACAGTCGATTGTTACTGAAAGTATTTGAATTCAGTAAAATAATAGATACCACACATGCAGGACCGTTTCTATATCACAAAGCCAAGCAAACTTCAACATTTGATAAATGACAATTTAACAAAACAACTTGTAATTTGGAGATTTGAGGGATAGTTTCAGACTAAATGTCAAATGTATAATATACATCACAAGAGGGGGGGGAGGAAACCTGTTAGACTATCCGGTGGCTTTATATACCCATGGGATGCATTAAGGAAGTGAGATTTTTGATCAGTTTAGGTAATATCTTTTTTAATATTTAGAATATATCTTTTCAAACCCAATTCTTTTTTTTGTGCCCATGTCAAATCACCATCAATATGGAGGTCTCTCTGGGGTG
>KN896513.1:3739-17835 GCA_000934455.1 Apostichopus parvimensis
TATATATGCATGGCTGCAAGACGTAAAATTGCCTTTCATGGCGACTATTAATGTGAAAGGCCTGGGCCAGGGCTCATCAATTATTTCTCTGCGAGAGCCAGAGAAAGACATTACTTAAAGCAAAGAACCAGAGAGAGACAAAATCTCACTATACATAGATTGTGCAGCTAGGGTGCTAAACCATATACCTTAATGGCCCGCATACTAAGTTGCAGCAATACGTGGGCCAATGTATCTTCTCGGGCCGGATTGAAATCTTCCGGATATGGCAAGCCCCCCTAACCTCGGAGAACCCCTGGCCTAGAAGCACTTATTGTAAATAATTCTCTCAGGTAGCAACGGCAGGAGCGGATCCAGAGGGGATAGGTGGTACAAACCCCCCCCCCCCTGCAATCCGCACAAAGAGAGAAGGTAGCTATTAGCATAAACTTGTGTGTAGATCAGTAACCGAATTTTTAGCAGATATATGCCTTATCCATTGCAAGTTTTAAACTTTCATTTTTCCCGGGAGGATCCCCAATGATATGGGAGTCCGCTTTGGAAATTCTTTACCGGCCTCTGTGCGGGCTTCTTGTATAGTATTTGAAGGTGGATATAAGTGGTCCATTCCACTTCGCTTCCGTGAATGATAAAATCAATCTATATAATACGATGCGAGATTAGAATTGATACATTGTCAGACTAGTAGGTACATGCATTACATAAAAAGAAAACGGAATATGGTACGTGGTTTTGTTAGTAGGAATAAGATGTTTCAACAATTCTGAAATTGTTTCCACCCACTATAGATCAAAAAGAATTATTTTCTCTATCCACAATATGAATATTATATGTCAGCCTGATAGTAATCGTCTCAATCCCAAATTATAGCACACTATAATTGCTAGAAGTTTTCAAAAAGTTCTTTCCTGGCGGTCTTTACTCTCCCGGAATTGTTCTCAGACATTTCTAAGGAACACACAACATAACTGAATGTCCCAGTGAGGACAATTTCCTCGAAGGTTGTAGTAAAAACAATGTAAGAATTTTGACCAAAGGTGACCATATTTGAATATCTAGCATATGTGGGGCCAATACAGCATACCTTTAACTACAAAGACAGCACTGTTGTCATGGTAATTGAGCTGAATATGTATTTATTTTAATTTTATTTGTACAGTTAGGTCATTCATACTCAGATAGGACAAGAAAGACAATGATCGAAATGTGAGAAATCCATAAGAACGGTTGAAAAGGAATATTTTTAAGCAAATTTTTCATTACAACATCATATAAGCCGCCCGTTATGTTGCATTTCCTGGCGTAAAGAGATGTTCTCTGGGAAATATCAATTATCTATAATAAACCACAGCTTGAGCGAAACGAAACAAATTGAAATGATTGGAGTTTACAGCTCACAGCTTAAAGGCATTGAAGACTCGCCCAAACCGCGTGCCGCGCTCTGAAAAGTTAACTTTCCGTTGCTTGCAAGTTGCAAGTGAAGTTTTCTGCCTGTCGCTACAAAATGCAGACAGTAATGAAACGTGATACCTTGTTATCTTTTATCTAGACCTGAGATGTCCATCGCTGCTATCGGTACACTGTGTTGTGGGTATTGACCGTAGCTGTATTTATTGACTGTACACTAGTGTCTAATTACCGACGGTAGCAAGCTATGTGTGTATTTTCTGGGATCGATGGTGGTGTTTAACACTTCTGTTACACCTCATTCGAAACTAGGTCAGATTACCGGCATGAAACGTTTCTTTGTGCACGAGTCTTCACACCCTTTATTAAGTAAAACCTATATACCGACCTGTTAACTGCAAATTAATTAAAAGTGTAGTGCAACATAATTTCTAGTAGTAAAAAAAATAATAATCAAAATAAATAAAAAAAGATCAAACTAGAACATCGCTATTTCACAACATGCATTCAGCAATGCGTGGTTTGGTGCAAAATAGAGGGAGACATATAGTTAACCTATCTAAGTGATTGAAAGATTTGCCCACAACTGATGCACATTCACTTACACACGAAATCGTTGAAGTCATATTTTTAGCTAAGGCCTTGTAACATTCCAGGCGTTTTCAATTGCCGTACCATGATCATGTAGATATTCTATCGATGACAGCCCAAGGCTATCGTCACTTGAAAACAAAACCATTTACGATCCATTATACAAATTACATACTCTGCTCTTTCACAATGTTGTCTAAACATTACAAATACTTCCCAAGTTTTCACACCACATGTACTTCCATTTGTGTGCTTCCAACATCCAAGCAACAAAGAAGCGGGAAAAAATCCTATTGGTAGCATATGGAAATTGATGTTACATATTTTTACCTTCTTTCTGAGGGAAAATAATATATGGGCGGATTGATATGTGGAAGAAACCACCTAATAGAGACGGCTCATACCACTGCACCTCTATATGAACAGATAAAATATATCGAAGTAATTGTGAACCATTAAGTATAAGGATGTCTCCTACCAATACTTCACTCAGAAAGTCGCCCACAAAGTTTGACCAATTGAAAGTTTAAAATATGAATTCATGGGGGTCCACAGTTCACCGACTCCAGCTCACCCCTTTCTTTATAAAATCATGATTACAGTCAAAATTGATGATTACCAGACCCTCTCCCCTCCTACGTGTGATAACGCTTCAACGACCCACGGGGCCATGCCCTCCTTTTACCATCGATCACTAACCTTTCCCCCACTGTAAAGGTTGACCTCTGAAAAATCTAAATAATCTGGGAAACTTAGGATTGGCTCATCTACATTTGAAAACACCTCTGCACTGCACTGGTGTCTACATCCATAATACTCGCGCAGTTGGTGAGAATTTGTTTCGAAAAATTGTCCGAAAAAACAAAAATGACAGGATCCCCCAACCCCAACTCAGTCATCTATTATTATCCTATTATAAGGCGAGGATTTGACAGGACCTACATTAAATGAATGCTGATGTTTTCTTTTCATTCAGTTGATGTTTTCATCACATAAATAGAGGCCTTTTAATGGACTTGATGAGGGAGTGAGTGGGGTGGGGTGAGGTGAGGAGGGGTGAAGGTGCTGGGTTCGGTTGGGATAGTACAGGAAGAGTGTAAGCATGACTGATCTAACACAAAATTAAGAATTGTTAAGATTGCAGATTGGTGGTTGTTCCATAGTAAACATCTTGTATTCCCGGGGAAGGACATGAAAAGAAATATCTCTCCAAAATCATGAACATTCCTGCAATAAATAAACCATTATCGGAAATATGAGATTCATGCAAAAACTTTTGAGGGGCAATGGAACTTGACGACTTCGAGGGAGCATATTATCTCAAATTACTCTCAAATTTTTCCAACACAATGTGGATGCTCTGTGCATTAACTATAAAATTTTCCAGCATGAAAATATATTTCAACAAAAAAGGCACTTTTAAATTTCTTTTTTTGCCTCTTAAATTTGATAAAAAAAGACACTTTTTTTATATTTTTTATACAAAACTGGAGGGACAGGTGCTCCCTTTGCCCCAGGCTCTGCCACCCCCGGTACACCGACTTTGGTAAGTAACCAAACAACAACAGCTCCTACAGTGTCCTAAGATGACAATATTAACAAGTGATATGTATAAGGATAAAATCACAAAGTTCAAATGATATGAAAACTCCAGGTAGCTATTTTTTTTTGCAAACACGTATATTTATATTCCTGCTGAACAAATATTTGTATTTTGAACCGTATAACATAACAACAAAATAAGAAATCAAAATATGGGGAAGAAGAGGCAATGTATCCATTTTTTCTTATAAAGAAAAACCTAGAAAGAAATTGCCCATTCATATTTTCATTGCCACATATGTTTCAGTTTATTAGAATGTGAGTTATGTACATACCACATCTGTACATGTTGAATCCCTAATGGATTCTTAGAATAACAATAACCATAATAATAAGAATTAAAAAAATACAACTTAAATAAACCAATAAAGAGACATTAATTTACTTCTACACTTGAGTTTGTAATAACTTATATAGGCAAAAAATACTTGTGCTTCATAACTTTATATTACTATACAGACACAAGTTGATGACACAACAATTTTTCTACTTTTCAAAAAGTAACAAACTAATACTGAATTGTAATACGATTTTTCCGATGGGTAGCAACAGGGGAATCTTTCATAAATTTCTGTCTATTTTTAGTACTTCTGTGAGAATGACTCAACTTAGCTGGTAACCCTCAAATCTTCAGTTTACTACAA
Source organism: Apostichopus parvimensis (assembly GCA_000934455.1). Classification (NCBI taxonomy): domain Eukaryota; kingdom Metazoa; phylum Echinodermata; class Holothuroidea; order Aspidochirotida; family Stichopodidae; genus Apostichopus; species Apostichopus parvimensis. Next base: position 7,984 of record KN896513.1, read on the forward strand.
TCAATTAACCATGGTATCTGTGTGTCAGGTCAGAGTTCAAAGTAAAACTCACTCATTTTTTATTAGCAACAAACAATACCTTGGTCGGTTTATGCCAGCATGAAAATTTGGAAACACAACTTATCAAATTGCCATCAAAGAATTGCTGAATTGACTATAATTGTGACAAAGTTACTCATAAACTGATTGTTTTTCAAACTTTCAATTTTCTCCAACTGCACTTTAAAAGATAGGACTTCTGGCAGAAGATGAGAGGAGATCATAATGTCAAGTCTTTTCCTTTCTTGTCAAGGACCATGCAGAGTTCTTTCCTCCCCAACTAATGAAAGCAAAAAATACATCTTCATCAACCATTTATTTACAAAGATCAAGTTACCTGTCATAAAGATTGCATTGAAGTATTAAGATGTAGTACGTTATACCTGATAAACTGATACAAGTTTTAATCCTTGTAGTTGAACGCTCGACTCAAGGACCTCTAAAGTCAGAGTTGGTAAACAAGTAACTTCATATTTAAGGTGAGTTGAGTCATTTACCAGCAATTGTCCTGACTCAAGTCTGGTCGTAAACTTGATTCTCAATTAACGTAAGTCACTGTATCATCTCTGTGGGCGAAACCTTCACTACTTTTGACATGCAATGACATTTTTGGGAATTACCGACATCCAAGCATCCTTAACTTGTGCTATCTAAAAGGAGACACTTCATACAAAACTAGCCCCACGTGTTTGCATGTTGTTGTGTGCTGCGCTTTCACACACTTTCCTTTGATTCAGACTTTGATTTGTGTTGAGTAAAGATCACACATGTTAGGATATCTGTGACAGGGCCTTCAGCTAGAATGCTGGAGAGTCCCGTTAATCCTTTGGTTGGGTCTTTGATTTTCATTGAATTCTCCTCAATCATTCCAAAGTGATACAACATTTTGGAACTATTAACATTCATAATCCAATACAAGAAAGTTTAATCTTCACCAAATTATAATTTCATGTCTGATTATTTGATTTTCATAGACTTCATTTTTGCTCTTTAAGTTAATCTTTTATGTAGCCTTTTTCGATGGACTAAAATAATACGGTAATTGTTTTCAGGAAGCTCATCACGTATGCTACTGCTACTATTACATTGTGACATATTCAAGACAATATGAAGCTTATACATAAACAGAAGAGAAATAAAGAGTAGTCTGCCAATGAAAAATTAACAATATTTAGACTTCACGTATTACTGGCTTATCTCAAAATCATTCCAGCATCTTCTTAACACTTTGTCAGCTGTCGTATATAACTGGTCCCGTAATATATATTCCCTACCGTATCCTAGCCAAACAAACCTATCCTAAATTCCCCGAAGATTAACCTGTCCATCTGTTACCAGTTTCCGCCAGGATTCTGATATTAAGTGACACAAAATATGCCATGTCATTTGGGGTATTGCTTCACAGTGTACTTTAGCTTTCAATAAGGTATTGAGAGGGGAGTGGGAGTGGGTGTGGGGAGCGGGGGAGGGGAGTTTTGCCATATATTGATTATAACTTCCTTTTCTAAACTATACCACAGCATAGTGTTTGCAAGAACAAAGGATAATAATATAACACTCAGAAACATATTACACACAGAGTGATATAATATTACATCTCAAAAGGCAACACCCTTTGTAGTTTTAACCTTCTTGCCAAAATAAATAAACGAAACAGTGTTAACCATAATCTTAACCTTACACCTTACCATTTGAAAGAATAAAACAATGTTCCATGGTCTCTTTTATATGTTACACATTTTCGCACAAGTTAATTAAAGTTATATTTACAAATTGTTAAAAAAGCACCGTGTGTAAGATTTTTGCAAACATCTTCACCTCTAACTGGTATGACCAGTTCATAATATGAACCCAAGAATATGACAATTTTATCTATTTTCTTTATTTCTTTAGAAATAATGTCTCTATTCTCCTTCTTGTTCCTTCCTTATAAACATACACAATTTAATGAAACATTTTCTATTATGAGAAATATTTTAAAATGTTAATTCTTCAAAAAGCTTTTAATGGAAATTTGTAGGTCATTTAAACAACCTCTCTTTAGTCCTGGCAAGAGAACAACTGACATTTTCTCTCCACACTTTTGTTTAAAAACGTTGAGTTAGTCATTTTTTCTCTGTATTTAGTAAACCTTTAAATGTTCACTTATTATTATTATTAATATATTTGTTCCATAGCAATAGGGCCCCATGGACCCACAGATGGGCCGCTTCATTATTCAAGGGAGTGAATCCATAGCTTTCTCGAGATTGATCTCTGAGCAGATCTGCTCTTAAAGCCATGTATAACCAGGGAGAGAAACATTATGCTGTCATGGCATGAATGGCCAGTGATAGGTACCGGTTTATAGCAAGTAAGAATTTCTTAAAGGACTTAGAGACCAAGTCAATAGGATGATAAAATTTGAGTCTGCAATCTCATAACAGAATGATCGTGTTCTGAAGGCAAACAAAATTCAGAATATTTTTCCATCAACTTTAGATAGAGGTCAGAATACGACATCAAACTAATGGCAACTGTATTACATGTGTTAAATATCGTCAAACTAGAGCATCCATGATGCAACAGCTCAACTCTCATACAATATTGTAGCATTGCAAGTGTCTACAACTACCAAGAAACTGAACTAAACAAACCTAAGTACAAATCTTTTTTCACCCATCATCTGCTTATCACAATGATCATGTTTGGTCAGATGAAAGAAATCCTAGAGTAGGCTTTAGTGTTGTTTAGCTCTTTGACCTCTTTTGGCCCTAAATGATCTTTGACCCGAAAGTTTAAGTTTAACCTTTAGGACCCATCATCTGCTGATCAGTATGACTAAGTTTGATCAAAAGCAAACATATAACCTTGGAAAAGAAAATGTTTACATGATTTCTGCTGTTTTAACCTTCTTTTAACCCAATGCAAGATAAATCCAGATATTTTGACCCATCATGTGCTGATAAGTATGACAAAGTTTCATCAAAATCAAACAAACCAGAGGAGTAGGCTTTTGCACAAACTCACTGTTTGACCTCTCATGACCCCAAATGACCTTTGACATACTTTTGTGGATTTCATCCACAAAATTATTTTTGTAGATGAAGGTTTTACCGCCCAAATGTATATTGCAAATTCCCCACGTCTGGTAAAACTTCAACAAAACACCTGTGAGGAATAGCTTTTCAACCATTGTTGACAGACAGACAGACAGACAGATGGACCTATTGCCATGACAATAGCTCAACTAGTTGAGCTAAAAATGTTAAGTTTCATATTCTTCCCACACATAAAATGCCCTGTCAGTAACACAGATGGTTCATTTCACACCAAATATATATCACTATTGCCAACCAGACTGTAGCAAGCAGCAGTTACCTGAAATGTCAGCTAGCAACAAAAGAAATGTCATTAATGTACTTTATTTTTAATGTCGCAAACATTCTAGTGATTGCTACGTAGTGAGGATACCAAGACCACTTCTATAGATAACTTAACCATGTATTCCACAAAAAAATATATATATATTTATATAACAGTATGAAATAATTTAAAGCTTAAATTACACACAAAAAATTCAAAGTCAAATTTTTTTTTCCTTCAAATTTTCAAACTTTCAAAGTCACAAAATTACATTCTCTAACAAGAAAAAATATTTTTATTCAATCAAAGTTATAATTTTATCTAATAGAAGATGTTGCATTCTTGTTTTTTTTTACTTTACTATTTCTGTTTAGGCATTTGTTTATCTTTAAGTTAAAGATTGACCCTGCTTTATAAGTAACTTTATATATCATAAAATAATAGAAAAAGCAAGCAAAAAATGCAAAAAAAAGGAAACGTGGGAAGAGGTCGGGTTGGTAGAGGAACAGAATTTACACCAAAAATTGTTGATAAATAAGGAAATGAAGCGAGAGTAAAGTATTAGAGACGGTGGCAAGCTCATGGAGAAACAGCTACCTTATGAAACCCCCACATTCCTCTGATAGAGTACACAAACTGGTCGCAGTTTTGTCACACAGCGATACCTCACGATTAAGAATCGCACATCGTGTCAATGAGGAAGTGTAAATCTACTTACTTTGGTGACTGATAATGCTAGAATATGAAGCCTTTTGGGAAAGATGACTCTGAACCGATACAGGATAGGAGGGAGGGACGGTCTGATCCAGAAGTTTTGTTACGATTTAAGACTGTCTTCATCTCACACTGAGATGGGAAGGTTGAGCAAGTGACATGACGAAGATCTGTATACCGTTGGCTGACATTGTCAGACTACACAATATCATATGTAAAGCTAATGGTCCCATAATCGTCTCAAGAGTGACATGTTTGCGTACGCCCTCTCTACGTTGGAGAGTAGGTAATATATTGTTGAAAGTTTAACCATGCAAAACAAGAAATATCTGGATTCAAACTGGTCTATGGATTTTTATGATAATACTCTCATGTCGAAATTGACTGTCTAATACATACATATATTTCTGGTTTATGTGACATACAGATTTTTAGGGAACCCAAACGCTACCTGAACTTTCAGAATATTGACTGATGGAAAAGTGTTTTCTTCTGGGGGTTGGTCACTTATGGGGGGGGAAATGGAAGGGGGGGTGAGTGGTCAAGAATCACCAATTCCAGCCCCACCTGGAGCCATGATGTGTGGGAGTGGGTCCTCAGCCGTCGCTCTCAATGTCTTCGTAGCCATTGAAGTCGAGGTCCAGTCCCACCAGCATGCCTTTGGTTTGTGCAAACTCTATGAGGGCGAGGTAACAGAATTCATACTGGTCCGGTGTCTGGATACTGAAAGCTCTCTGTGATCTCATCTTTCTGACGGTGTTGCAGATATCGACGGTGCCGATGTCCTCCAGACGAGACATGCTGATATCCAACGTGCAGAACGTCCCTGAAGAGAAAGGAAAGGTAAGAGACATAAAGAGTAAGAAAAAGCTGGCAAATTAATGGTTTCATGATTTTTAGCAGCTTCCAGTCAACCATTTAATTACAAACTAGTTGTTTTAAATGTAAGCTCTACTAACGAGCAGTAGGATCTAACTATTATGTGCATTCACAATGGTTATTACAAAGCTACTCCATGGGTGATGAGTCACGGTCAAGATTTTATCTACAAACAAAGGGCAATAGCTGAAGTTGCTGTTGTAAAGTTTGCTTCATGTCTAAAGTCATTTATATAATGATTCAGATATTGTTTTATTTTTCCTAGATGACATTAGACTGAATGGGATACTTTTAGTTTCAGTGTACTGTGTGTGTGTATTGCAATCCTATTCTAGCCAAATTACTCTGTAAACAGGCTATTTTTACTTATATTTTTCTTCTTCTTCTTTCGCATGGACTGAAAGGTTAAACTGTTACATTCGCAGAATATTAATGGAGAAGCAGGAGAAGGGGACATATAGGGGAATAGAGGAAGGACGTGAACAGGTGCACGTTAAGCCATCACTACTCACTGTCATTTCATACAGACCTTTTAGTAACTAACAGAAGAAAAGGTGTTTAATTCATGTGACATAACAAACGTTGCAATGTTATCATAAACTTTCTTTTGCCAACTCTGAATGTGCACAAAAAATGGGCTAGTTTTCAAAATGCTACAGATTATACACACCCCACAAGGCCATAGCTCTAACAATGTCTCACTCTTTAATGCCATCTTTAAGAATTTAATAATAGTTTGATCACACTGTTCAAAACCCCTACCCCCCCTTCCCTCTCCACCCAAAAAAAATAAATTAATAAATGAAAAATTAAAACAGGATTTGAATAAACACTCATCATTTTTGCTACCTTCCAAGTTCTTCACAAATATAACCAAAATAAGTAATTTCTTTTTAAAATTTCCATTTATTTGCAAAAGAAGCGACATCAGATTGCCATGGTAACACATCTTTCCAATATAACGATCACCTCATATTCAAGATTACTGATGCGGCAACAGAAGATGTCAAATTGATAAACAGGTTTTTTTTGCTTCTGAACAACTGAAAATCAATCTCAAAGTCTGTGAGATGTGTGCGGGTTTCATATATCTATCGCCATGGGATACAAGGTAGCAGAAATTATCTAGAATAAATTCTGGTATTTTGTCTGTTTGTTTTGATTTTCTCTTTACCCACTTTTTCATTGGTATTTATTATTTTAAGTAGAGTTGCGCGGCTTGATTAGAAGTGTTTTTTTTTAAAGAATCGTACAAGGCATTTCCAGCTGATAGTTGCTATGGAAGCTGACTTTACTACCTATTATGCAAATCATTTATCTTTTATCATATCTAGAATTTAAATCACCAAATTGCCACAAAAATGCATGTATGCACAATACATAGTCTTGGTACACACAACATTAGCATTTTTATAAGGTTCTAATCTACAAAATTTATAAATCTGTTTAAGAGCAATTTTGGTGCAGAATTAAAACCAGTCACCTGAGATTAAGTTCATTTATTAAGTTTATTTCTTAATAGTTGGGATGGAGTTGGGATGGAGTTGGGATGGAGTTTCAAGAGAAAACAGTGAGTCATGCTACGTATAAAGGACATTTGAAAGACATCAATGTTAGCATAAATAGTCTTTGAAGAGGAAGGCAAATTATAAACAAACAAACACACACATACACACACAGATAGGATATTAAGAAAGCAAAGCTTGTCTAAACCAAAAATAATTTGTCAAAATGTTGAGCATTGGAAGGAACTACCCTAACTAACTCCTTTCAATAAAATAATGTGAAAAGTGGCGATCTTCTTTGAAAGGTATCTTACAGTTTTTTAGTACATATTGGTTCCTGTTTTGAAGACTGCTTACAAAAAATTAGGTTCAAACACTTGACATTTAAGCATCAAAGAATACTCATGAAGAATCATCCACATATATTTTACTTTAGTCAACATCTTCACAAACATTTATTACTGAGACACATTACACTTAATTCATCAATAAAAGCGACCATTTGATTGGTCTTTTCTGAGTTTTAAGGTACCAGCCTGCCAGACACTACTATATTTCATCCATATGGCCATGCAAACTTTTGTGATGCGATAAATATCTAACAAGAAATTTTTAAAAGCTGCTGGTTGTTATATCTAAACACAGCAACTCCAATGCATTTCCAAAAGATTGTGTTGTGTTTCACTTGATTAGCTAGCCTCTGCTTTAGTTTGTGCTCTTTATCATCCTCAATAAGGTATAAGAGACTTGAAAAATACAACAGAGAGAAACATGCAGAATATTCAAGATGCCACAATTAGAAATTCCCTTTAATTATTTTGCACCGAATGGTGCAATCTTGCGATAGACTTGTCTTTATTTCACAGCATTAACCCCTCTTCCACCAGAACAGACCTACGAATTAGCCAACATACATGAATATTCACATGTTCTTAGTGATACAATATTGTTCAAATGAGATACGGGATAGATTTCAATACCTGTCCTTCCGATACCAGCGCTACAATGTATCAGGATCGGGGGTCCACCTGGGTGGCCGGTCCAAGCCGCATCCATCGTCTCCAGAGCCTGGGTTTGATACCAACGAACTTCCTTTCTGAAGTGGAGCATGGCGGACGCAGAACTAGGGGTACCAAAGTCGGGCCAGCTGGTGAACTGCATGTGAGTGACTTGCCTTATTTCGTCAGTCTGAAAAAAAGTAATAATTTGAGGGAAAAAAAAAAAGGTGAGATTTTGGTTGTTGAATGTTCTCCATTGAAAAAGAAAGTATTTAAGAATCAGACTCTCTGCTGCATAATGTGCAAGGTATTGTGACATCTGACTTAAAAAAGTTCCATCCAAGAAATGGTGCTGAAAAACTTGACATAGGCACCACAATGTAGTATAACAAGTTTACACAGGTTTCGGTCTGGCTGTACCCAGAACTGGTTAGGTCTTCAAAAATTTGGTAACTTTAATTAACTAATAATGAATTCATTAATTATCGAATTATATTGATTGCACAATGACAACTAATCAGAGCCCCTGTTAACCTAATTTGTGTCCTGCGGAGTTGGCCTTTGCTAACAATTAACCGTTTATAAAACTAGTAAAACTACAAGTCTTGAAGCATTTCAAACCCGTGACACTACTGCGACTCGTTTAATTACATATTTCTGTGCTTGTTTAAGGCAACCTGGTCTCTTGCTGCGCTACTACCTGCTTTTATGTATAGTTACAATTGATATTTACATTGAGAAATTGGCAAGTCACACACACGTCATGACACTTGCTTGTTTCAACAGGAATTCAAAATGGCCAAATTTCAATGCCAGTGCTTAATGATATGGTAGGAACCTGTAATGAAACTGACATTGCAAGGCCATGCTAGGCAGGACAACATAATGAGTCACTAATTGTTCTGTCTTGTCGTTAACAATGTGCACTATCATCTTTTGTTCTCAATTGTCACCTATTCAATTAGTACCGAGAAAACCGACATCATAAAGAAAACTATATAAAAGGCTATATAGAAGGCTATATAAAAGGCTATATAAAAATACCTCCAAAGAGGTAAAATGATCAATTGGTAGCACCCCCTAAAATCATTGTGTTCTATTGCCTATTTGAACCTACACACCTCTCCTACAGTGTAGATATTGGTCTTTGTTATTTTGCTACATTCCTTCGGGTAACCAAGCTTGCTATTTGCCATGCATTAAATTAAAGTCTCAACCCGAGCCTTCTAAAGCATAGGCTGTTACTGATGAAGCTTAAGGAAAGAAATCAAGGCCCAATATGGCTAAAAACTCATACCCCTGTTTATTCAAGAAACAGTCTTTATTTGCTTGGCCAACAAGTATTTGAAACTGCACAGTAAAACCGCCATGCATGCAAAACAAGCCATGTTCCTTTTGCATAATTCATGAATGATGACATCCCTAAGAAGTGTCTGCCAAGGTTGTCACACACAGCTTAATGTCAGATAGTGGTACCAGCTACCACCAAGAAAAACCCCTTAAAAACTCTGTACAGTGAAAAGTGTGTGGAGGCACTCAATGCAGGAAAATTCCCGCCCTGAGATGCAGTATCATTATGTAGTAACCATAAGGGGACACAGAAAGTAAACACTCCATCAGGTAACAAGTGCGTTCATATGCACTCCTCATCTGATCACTGGGCTTGTGATCTGATCCGATCTGGCCGACTCGAGATCCTGAGCATGAGTGCGTTCATGTGTGGTTTTGACCTAGCAGCAATCTGATATCGACCTTGTCATGAGACCATGATCTCTTGAGGAGTGGCGTACATTATCCCATGTGAACACAGCCTAAGACCAAACTCATGACGGGCAGTGGTGTTTTGTTACAATTATTTTTCTTTCTTTTTTTCAAACTAGGATTATTACTACCCATTTTGTTGTTGTTGCTTAAATCAGGCTCATTTCTTACCATGGTGTTTTTTAAGAGTAGACTGGTGATTGTGTAGTCTTTTTCTCTGATTGCTTCCAAGTTTGAAACCCTGAAGATCCCGTAGTCCTTTGTCGTTTCTTTCTCAGCCGGCCAATATTGGCCGCATTTCTGCCTATTTCTCTCCATGCACTTTGTAGTCATAACCACGGTAAGAACATGTTCACTCCATATCAGATGCCAGAAATCGGAGTAGGTCTTTGGCAGAGGACCTAGAACAGACAAGGTATATCAAAGAAAGTTAATTGAATTATACAGTGGTTTCTGGGAAGAGACAGGAAAGGGATTAAATGAGATATTTGGCATTGGGTGTGATCCTTGCCTATAAATGTATATACAAGGTACTGTGTATACTGCAGCACACTGGACTTGAAGTCCACAGGTCACTGCTGTCGAAATGCTGTCAGTTAGAAGGTAATCAT
>KN896515.1:3873-29884 GCA_000934455.1 Apostichopus parvimensis
TGATTAAAAAGTCTTTTTCTTCAAATAGGATCCGATAAACTACAAGAAATTGTTGCTTCACATGAATTTGAAATGCAGAAGCAGCTCAGCTTTCATCACCAGCAGTCTGATATTTCGCAGAAGCTGTAAGATTATTACTTTTATTCATTCTAGCAATAATTTGATTTTACATTTATAAGACGTTCACTATTTCGTGTGTGCTATATTTTGTAGTCAACAACGTCTGCTCGATATTCATATAAATATCATCATCATTTACTAAAAATTATATTTCATGCATCTGATTTGAACATTCTTATCCTTCACTTCTTCTTCTGTTCCGATGCATGTTTTTTATTGTATTTTTTTTTTAGTATTTATCTCAATTTTCAATAGTAAGCTGTCCTTTCTTCTAGAAATTTGATAGAATAGTATTACTTAAGGCACATTGATTAAATTACACTAACCGTTCGCAAAAAAAGATTAATTATGACAATATGCACAATTTATTGTTTTTTTGTCACAAAAAAAACACGACCGATCTGCATCGACTCTTATATGAAAAATGGTTTTACTTTTCTCGCTTTTGCAGTTCCTCAATCATGAAACTGTGCCTAACCTATCGACCTGATGACCGTCCTTCAGTTAGAGAAATTAAGAAAGTGATGGAAAACAGGCAAAGCTGTGTTATAAAGGTAATCACATGCCATTTTAAGGATCAAAATAAAGATTACTGAACGCTATCATACCACTGATAGTGTTAACTCTTGTGGTAACAAGTAGTAAATATAAATATTCCCCACTATTGATTGCTGTAATGAGCTAAACATGGTATTTCAGTTTCTTTATGGTCATTACAAAAGAGGTCAATAAGAAACAGAGGTCACTGTGCCAAGAAAGGGTTGGCCGATGTTTCAAATTTATAGTTTCTTTTTCACTTTACTACATCTTTGTTGACGTTTAATAAGGAAGAGATTGTTTCACTTCATGGAGCTAGATACAAGCTCGGCCTTTTTTTTCTAATATCTACCAAGCATCAAAATTGACGGATTATTTGTTTTAATACAGGTTAAAACCTAATGATTTAAATTGATCGTGTCTGAAATCTACAGTTATTATGATAGCATATCATACGAATAAATTTAAAATTGAGACACAAACAAGAAACATTAATGTATAGTATTCACTAAAGGTTCCTTTAGTGCTATTTTACCAAAAAAAAATTTCATTTTCCTCTTCTAGGAAGAAAGTTTTCTGACAAATGAGATTAGCCCATTCGACATAGAATGCAATGGAACAGACATATACGACGAATATGACGAGCTTGGCTGAAATGATGATGCATTTTCACTACGTTATTACTTTTTTGAACCAACAAACTGTCTAATGAATTGACGCGATATCAGAAACGTTGTTGACCGAATGTTTTTCTTTTAATGCATTAAAAAAGATATTAAAAATCTTTCTTTTCTACATTTAAAAGGTCGAATAATCATAACTTTTGGTGATTTTAGTGGATTTCGTTGATGGCAATTTGTTGGAACACAGTACAGAATAACTAAGAAATAGACTTTTCAGACGTTGCTCTAGATGGACGTTACATACAGTATCTATCCAGGGGCGCAACTACCTTTTTGGTACGGCGGACTGGGTGGGGCTAATAGTTTAGGTCGTCCAGGGGAGGGGGTATTAGGGGGTAGGGTGTTCCTCTGAGAAAGGTTGGAATGATCGATGTTCCTCAGATGCTAAAAGGTGCTTTACTTTTTCAAGTTTGAAACAACGTAAAAAAATGTCGACTGCTATGTATGTATCATACACTAGGACTTTGTTGTTATATTCTATATAACAGTGCATGTGTTTGTGTCTGTGTGGCGGGGGTGGGGGGTGGTTGGTGCCTCTGTATTGATCGTATATGAAACGGCCACTACAGTAACAGCAATAAAAACACCCAACGTGATTGATAATCACATTCCCAACTTTAAAAGATTGTTTATATTATATTTTGCATTAAGGGCTGTTCAATAATTTTGCATGTGAGGTTATATGTGTATTGTTTTAATGTGACTCTTTGACCTTTTGAGATAAGAATTTAGAATGCAACATATTAAGTGTCCTTCCTACCTAGCAAATCAGCAATTTAAATGAACAGTCAGAATCGATTTTTTAAAACACCTCTAAAGTATGTTTTCTAACACATAGTTCTTAGTCTTAGTTCTTAGTTCTTAGTCTTAATTCTTAGTCTTAGTTCTTAGTTAACACATAGTCTTATCTGAGGTGACTTCTAATAGTAGTCGCGTCGCGTTTTTAATTATGAGTAAGAGAACATTAACTGAATTATATAGGCGTAACTTGTCACGCAAATACATATATTGTCCTCTTTATTGAATATTATACATATATATGTAACGGTAAATTATATATCGTATGACATGCCGAAGAAATATGGTTTACGAAAAGGCGAAATACAAATAAACAAAGAGCGAATATATTTGTCATAGGTCAGCACGCTGGAATACTTCAAACATGAGCTGAGAGAGCATTCTAGTAAACCCCTGTGTTATGTTTGGCTTCACGTGTATTACATGGCATTATTTAAATCCTTACTGATGACCAACCCAAGTACCCCATCCCCTTCGTAAACCTTAGGATTAAAAAACTCATACATTAACCCCAAAAGCTTCCTAAACTATACAGAGTATAGTTGATGTCCCTCACTATACAACAATTAACAACATTTACTGTGTATTTTCAGACAGGAATGAAATCAAAAGGGACGCTGATGCAACGCTGGAGATAAATAAGAGTTAAAAATCAGTAAAGTTGATGGCGTTTATGACAACGTGCACTAGTCTGATAAGTACACAGTAATAACAGTTTGAAGGATTAACATATAAAATGCAATTTACTGTACAGTCAGATGCAATAGCAGCGTTAACTTTACAAAGGATAATTATAAGTTCAATGCTTTAATGCATATGATGTAATATTTTTAAACGACCTAATACAGGTCAAATATTGCAAAATAGACAAACAACAAATTATATCAATTAAGTTTTAAATTTGGCTAATACTGTATGCATTGTTAAAACATTGTTAAATATTTAAGTATATCGAATTGTTAGTTAAAATATAAGAGCATGACAATATAAGGCATACACATTTATAACATGACTATTATCTCGTTAAATTCAAGTACAGTTTAAAGAAGAAAGTTAATTATTATGGGAACCCCACAGAAGCAAATTATATGTAGTTGAAAAGATTTTATTAATTTGTGTTAAAATCCATTAATTGTGAAATCACGATCTCGATCACGTGAGACTCAGCTGACAAGTCGCAGAACTGGTCTTCGATTGTTTACATACTGAGGATACTGAGACAATGTTTCATGTTTTTGTTTGTAACACCTAATCCATATTTGATGTGCATATCTGTATCTTTGTTAAAGACCGTGTCCAACTTTAACAGTTCTATACCGAACAATTAGTCTTTATTCTAAGTACATGATTATTTAGTGTTTCTATGAATCTACGAGTAATCTAAGTCGTTATACGAAATACTTTTTAACATGGATTTAATCATACCTCTATCAGTTTATTCAGACTATACGTATACACTAGTGATTGCAACTATTCAAATTTGTTCCACCTCGTAAACAACTTTATCAACTCTTGCCTGCAAGGCAGACATTTTTTCAAAATTCTTCAACCCCCTGCTATCCGTTATTTTCGTTATAGGCGTTCTTGGTCGCGCCTCGTCTGTCATCCCCAAAATGTAGGGTTTCGGTGGTTTATTCACCAATAAAAGGCAGACTAAGGCAATATATTCCTTAAATATCACGAATCTTAAATGCTTACAATAACAAACACTCACGTTTAGTATCACCACTAGTAGTATATAGGTCTGCTCCTTCACAGACATGATTCAATAGATGTTTGAGTATTTGCAAATGAGTCGCTTAGTCAACAACTATGCATTCATTCCGTAAGCCCAAAGTACGTGATGATTAGAAGCTCTGCGATGGTAAGTTAGGGTGCAAGTTTCTATTCAGTGAAAGAATGCAAGGTGTTTTGATAAGTTAAGTACAAGACTACAGCTGGTTCACATATGTTCATGTTATATAGGCTATCTGTTAATGCTGTTAAAGAGTAACGGGATTACGTTGTACAGTAAGTCGTTGAGAGCGTAACGAATGGTAGCGTATTTACTTCCAATTTATTATAGTTTAGTGTTTAATAATGACCTTTAAATCAATGCATACCACAGTTCAGAAAAACCTGATGCCGTATGTTCTCAAACAGTAGAAAATATAACTGTACTTCATACTTAATGCGTCAAAAATGTAATATATAAACTATCGCATTACCTCTTTAAGTTAAGTATTTCCTGGAATGATCGAAACTCCTTTATGAGACTAGTTCACACAATGATAAGTTTTGCATAGATGATGTGCCATTGTAAATTTGACAATTAAATGGGCAACTTTTAACTATGTTTTCAACATTAGGTAACAATGCACCACGAAACAATCGTTTTACCATGTCACTGTTAAAGGAAAAGAGGATATAAAGCACTATCAGTAATATAATAAAACTAATGATGAAGGATCAATTTCATCAATCTACCTACAAGAATCCTGAAACGAACTTGTTTGTATCGATGTTTCCACGCAAATTCCATACCATAGAATAGTACCCCATGTGCACCTGCCCCCTCCCCGTTTTGCTACACCCGTGTTACTTCCAATATAGAAGGTTAATCAAAAAATGGATGAGGGCGAAATTTTAGTACAACATTTATAATAAAGAAGGTGTATATGTGATGATCAACGATTAGCATGTACGTCCGGTAATATTACGATCACTCCGTGTGCTCTTTAGTTGATGTCTAAAGATGCCAATTTTGTCTTCGTACAGTCTCGTTACAAATGATACAAATACCGCATAATATTATTTTTGATCAAATACTCAGCCAAATTAAAAAAAAATAATAGAACCGTCATCGGGTAACTGAACAAATGTCATGCTCTTGGGACAATATTCCCTTAGGATTGACACAATCCAAACTACAGTAAATGGTGAACACTATAAACGCTATGCAAACCTTTGAAAGGGTGACGATGGAAAATATAATTATGGATTAAATATAGCTTTTCAGTTGACTTTAAACGTCTTATTTTAATCTATGGTACAGTACAGTATATATTCAAAGGCACTGTTCATCTGACAGCGCTGATGTGTTTCAAAAATCAGCAATTCAAAAGTCAAGTGAACTGTGGTTTCACTTTACATTACATTTTCTTTATTGTATGAAACGGTAAACAACGATTACAAACACAAAATGCAGCTATAAAGTTGTTTACCACTGTCTCGTAGTTATCAGTTTATCAGTTTTCGTAAGCATATATCATAGATAAAACCATCAGTGACTTCAACTTGGACTCTGCACTGAGTTATTGAACAATTTAGTGATATATCACACAGTCCGACATACCATGTAGTCTTTCTGTTTGCCTTACATCGACTGACTAGTAATGTTTGCTTTAACATTCACGCTACCTTTACTACCAAGTTCTCATAACGTTGATTAACACCACGGCTATAATTCATCACGTTGGTCCGTTAATCTGAAAGTGTTGTTAAATGACTGGTCTATATTGGTATGTATTATTCTGAATTGTTTGGCCATTGTGGCAGATATTCATTGGTCGATATTACACAGCATTATATATAGGTCTAGAATGATATTGTGGTAACAATTTCTGTCAAAGGTGCCGTTATTGGAATTTCCTTTGACCAAGATAGTGTTCCTTTGGAAACGACACAACTTTTGTTAATTCATGAACTGCTGCATAGTGTCATTTTCAATGCGTTTCTTAATTAAATTAAGAAACAACTTTCTATTGTTGTTTCAGCTTAAGTTCGAGGGTTGATTTCATGTTTTTAATGGCTGTCGGTCCAGTTCCACGCTAATACAATTTTTCAGTGGCTATTACTCTATACATTTCTACAGAAATGATAAAAACATAATGATACCGTTGCATAACAGTGAATTTTGTGATCTATATCAGTAATATCATATCGTAATCGTTATTTGTAATCTCCTCCATAGGACTTCTTTTCATAGAACCGCCATTCGATTTTAGCGATGACTCTACAAGTGAAGTATCTAGAACTCATTCTTACATTAATATTGCTACCTTTCCTGATAGTCAGTGGTAAGTTTCTTGGGGAAATATCTGTCAGTGAGTCTTGCTTCAGTTGACATTACTCTCAAATACGGCAAATATGTATCCATGTGTGTCCTACAGCTCAATGTTATTACTCTTCTCCTCGGAAAACGGTAAGTTGGTAATTGTTAACCAAGATATTAAGCCACATGCAGTCACATAATCTCAAGCAACTTTTCTTGAGGACTGTTACGCAAATCAATCGAAAGTTTCTTATTATTCTCCTATAACTATGTAAAGAAAAGAGTTTTTCTCGAAATATAGGGGATTGTTCATGGAGATAGAAATGTCAGTATAATATTTATGAACAAAGACGGTGCATTCATCGTTATTTAACGTTCACTGCCCCCTCTGTAAAAAAACATGACGTTATGGATGTGTGGATAATATTAGTAAATGTTACTAGCAATTAACGCAATGGGCTTGGTACCTAGGCTGACTATAGACACTAGAACTAACGTTGATGTTGATGTTAGATTGTGAAGTACTTTTACTACACTTCATGTTGATTTTCATACCTGCACAGAAGATGTAAACCTCCCAAAAGCTGAATGTGAAGAAAAGTACTATGTTGAACGTTACCAGAAAGCAGTGATTACTTGCAAGTACGACAGAAATTTTCACACCGTAAGGTGGTACTTCACGGAAACCGACCTTTCCTTTTTACGGATTGATGGCACCAGGAAAAGCGGGACTGGCTATTCATCAGGAGAGTATGACATATTGGAGGATGGATCAATGGTTATCAACGAGGTCAATTTAAGTCACGAGAGAAGCTACGCGGTATCAATCCTGCATTCAGATGGAAGCAACTCTAGAGTTGAGATCATGGTTATAGTCTTGGGTAAGCAACTTTCACATGAAAAGAACTTTCAGATTAAATATATAATAACTGGTCAAACTATAGAAGAGTTATAGTGTTTTTTTTTACCATTGACTGTCCAAGGAAGTCGAGGTTGAGTTTATTCATAAAGTTGAACTAGAAAGTAGCCCAAGGGCCTGCATGCATATTTTTTATTGCAACCTTTATATTGACGGAAAGGTAAAAAACTAGGTACTTTATATTTGTTGTATGAAAATATAGAAGCTGTTAATAATTTTTACCTCCCGAATATACCCATCATCGCTCCTCTTACCACGCATTATAGCGTGAAAGGGATTAAACTTAAGAACTATTGTAACGATGAAAAATGCATGTGTGAGTAATTAAACTAAAATCATTAGTATTTGAACTTATACCCATAAAATGTCTAAAGTTTAAGTTCATAGCCACAAGAACGAGTACATATATTTTGTTTTGAGTACATGCCCGATCATTAAAAACATCTTACTAGTACAACAGGAAATAATTTACGAGAGTACGGGGCTCTCTACAAATTCAAGCCTAGATTATTAACACTTTATAACATGCCAAAATTATCGTCTCCATATAATGCTAACATTTCTATGTTCTGCATTATGGTCAATATGATGATTAAGCCCTTCAGTCTTATACCAGTTATAAAATAATATGACCCGTTTATATGGAACTATACTCCCACTACACTAGTTGAACTACTTTACTCTAAACCAGAACAAACGCAAAACCTGGTAAAGATGTGAATTACTCATTCCTTCTGCCGGTAATCTTACCCACACTTTTCAATAAATTTCTTCTTCTTTTTTTCCCAGTTATTTTAAAAGATTTATCAATAACCGACTGCATGTCTTCACCATCATTTTGCGAACAATATCAAGTAACAGATGAAAACACTGTCATGTGCATTGCAAAGGATACAAATCCTGAAATAGAGTTGAAAATAATGAATGATAACGGTACTACTCTTCTCAGCAATGAAGTGAAACAGTTTAACGACACTACCCAACTGTACACAACCATTGTAACTTTCAAACATCCCAAAAGGGCTTTCACATTGCAGTTCCTTACATGCAGCGCTTCTGGTCATGCAGTAGCTAAAGTAACAAACGCATCATGTTTGGTAGAAGGGAACCTTCCAGTTTCGAGAATAACATCAGAAGTTAAATACGTTAACGACAATGAACGTTTTCAAATCAAGTGCCCAATGAATGATAAACCCACTGGGAGGCTCCAAACCACGTCAATAAATGGAACTAAGGAAATAGTAATGGAAGCGTGGCCTAATGACGAACATCTTCCCTGTGCGGCAAAATTCAACTGTAAGGTGTTGCATGATGGGAGGGTGGAATTTAATGGTTTCACATATGAAGACGAACGTTCCTTTGAATGCATTTCTAGTGATGAAATTGACTCTTCAAAGCATACTGTACATTTAAAAGTGTTAGGTAAGTTCTTTTCAAGTTTTGTGTCAGTAAATGCTAGTGTTCATCAATCGTCTATGGTATGTTTGTGTATAACTGGAATAGTATTGTCAATGGAAAATAATCTGGAAATGCACTAGCCTTTGATTATTATTAGGGAAGTACCTAATAACACTTCAAATGCTGCACGTTACGCTATACTAATGGTCACCCTAGTTGTTACAAAGGGACAGAGACATAAAAACTAATGAAAATCTGTAGAGAAATTAATATTTTAGTAAAGAAACAACAAAATGGAAAATGTAACTATCTGGTAAATCATTTATGCATCACACGTGTTCCAATTATATATTATATTCATCTTCAGTCATGCCACGAAACCCTGTGACAGTTATCAACGGATGTGAAAAGGTCGAACAGTGCATCAAATATTCTTCTTTATCCGGAACAATAAACTGTTCAATATCAGGAGCTAGACCACCCGTTGACTTGACAGTAGAAGTCGGGTTTGGTTCAAATACTGCCGTTAGTTTGTTCAACGATAAAACAGAAACGCACCTAGAGCAAGGAAATGGCACATTCTGTACTTTGTTGTCAGTTGAATACGAAATAAAGCGGTGTGGTAAGGTTGTTTTCATGTGCCTGCCTGTGCCACACGTTTCCGGAAGACAAATTAAACCATCACGTGTAGACCTCGTCCTAAGTATGTTTTTCTTCATTGATCTTTCTCGCTACATTTTATTGTTTGCAGTAATTTTCTCGATGAAAGACCTGTACAATATTAGAAGGATTAAGCATGATTGTATTGTCATAATATCTAAATTAAGTATTTGCAGTATTAATTTTATTCGATGGAAAAGTCGCGAGAGTTTGTTTATCCCTTATGTCCATATTGAGTTCAATGAAGTTAGTTAACTATGAGAAAATATCTTAATGAAAACGAATTGTTCAGCAATGCATATTGTTTAGTTGACATTGTTAAGATGTTCTCATACTTACAGTCGCTTTTCCATTTCTCTCAGTTTTGTTTTTAAATTATGTATCAAATTAACGTACGTGAAGTGTGTGTGTGTTTTTACAGCAGTAATAATTTTGTAAAAAGCAAAAAACCCTGCTATAGTCTTCCCTTGCACATGAATCATTCTTAATGGGTAAACATGAATATCATGTTGCTCAGCCGAAAATGTAATTTCATAACTGGGTAACCTATCAATATATAATATAATATAATGATAATATAGTGATAGGGAGTAAAATATCACTCAAGCATGATATTGAATGCATTTGATAACGGTAATGGCAAAACTAGGAACTAGCAAGATTTTTTCATCTGGTACTTACATAAGTACAAATTCATACATAAAATATATGTGTTTATTTTTCGTTTCCAGGTGAGGAAGTGTGTCCACTAGAACAATGGAACAACGCAGGGCTCGCAGTAGCAATAATAATTATTATTGGCATTACCGTTTTTGTTGCAGTCGGTGTTGCTATTTGTGTATATAAATGTATGGTGATTTTCATTACTGCTAAGTTTACAGGGAGTTCAAGGTTTTCCATAGGCTACGATTTGTGTAGATTAATTAAAGGATCATAGGAGTTAAAACACTGCTTGGCCAATCACTTCTGAGAGCGTTAATATTTTCAAAATTGTAACAACGAAAATGAATGACACTATGAGATAAAATTAATGTCCCTGCCCGGTGAAATATTTCCATTTGGTAAGAACATAGTCGCACAAAGCTATTTTTTTATTCTCGTATTTTATCTTTAAAGAATACACAAGTGAAAATTAATGTAACCAATGACTGCAAACAATAAGGCTGAGATAAAAGAGCAACGAAAATAGGTAGTTTAATTAGAAACAATATAAGCATACAGAGACACAAAAGCAATTTGTGGTAATAAAATTAATGTTTAAGATTTGTGTATTCCCACCATACAATTTAAATGATAAAGGAATATTTAATATAATCTTCATATTCATATTCAAATTCTCAGTACAGCGAAATAAAAAGAAAAACAGAACATCAAATGGTCCCGATAAAGAGGATGCAGAGGAAACGGTCCCAATGATGTGTACAAATGTATGTAAACGTATTTTCATAATAAGTGTTCGATATGTAAACTGAAATGCCGAGTTTAAAAAATGAACTCGCAATAACGGGAAATGTATTAAACATTTACTTAGAAGATCAGATTTGTCTTATAAACTGTTTTTTTCTATGCGGTTGATCTGTTTTATTTCATTATTACATTTTAATGTAAAAGCACAAAGGCACATGATAATTCATGAAGTCGCTTGATTCGTCACTTAAACCATGTAGTTTCCAACGGTATTGTATTGATAACGCTTATTCTCGGTGCCATTCGCTCAAAATTTCTCATTCGATGTTATATCCTCACAGCAACTATATTTTACTATTTATTTTGAACCTTTTTTAAAACAACTCAAATGATGACATATTACTTTGAGCAACCTGTCAACGAACCGGGAGGAAACCTAAAGTACTTGCTTATCTATCTCTTTTACATATTAAATCATCCAACGACAGAAGAACCAAGATTTCACGGACTCAAATGTAAAAACGAAGAAGTTGAAAAAGAAGCAGGTAAAGAAGCTTTTGCATATTGAAGAGAAAATGAACATTAATGTCGTCACTTAAGTATATATGTTTTTCCCAGCGGTATTGTAAATTATTTAAGGCAATTTAAATTTCTCATTTGCTTTGATATTTCAACAGGTAGTATAGCTTACAATTTGTAATGTGCTTTTTTAATGAGACACCATAAATTATGGCAATTTTTGTGTGAAACCTGTTAACGTGGCAGGTGGAGAAGCCAAGAGTGCTCCTTAATTCATCCCTTTTACATTTTTAATCATGCAACGACAGAAGAACCAATATTTCACCGATTCAAATGTAACATCAAAGAAGTCGAAAGAGATGCAGGTAAAAATTCTTCTACATATTGAAGAGAAAGTGCCAGGTGTAGAAAACTAAGAGTGCTTGCTTAGTTATTTCCTTTACATTTATAATCAACTATCGTAAAAACAAACATTTCCCGGACCCAGGTGTAACGCTGAGAAAGTTACCTAAAAGTACTTCTGTGAAAAGAGAAAAATAACATAAATGTTGCCTATCGTTGGCCTTCTCATTGATTAACATTTTCTTTTAAGCAACCTCCTAATCTCCCAAAAGTTGTTCTAAGGATTGTTTAAAATACTTTAGTTTTCATTAATTTCAATATAAATAGTATTAAACCGTGTTCATACAAGTAGAATAGCTATTTCTGTATTTCAATACATGGCCAATACATTCCGGTTTGAAAGATCTCAGAATATATCACCAAGTAATAAGACTGTATCACACAGGTGCTTTTGTCAACAGTAAATGTTTCAAATTTAAACAGCCGAGTGATTATAGAGGAATGTATGTGATTTTGAAATGTTATAGTATTGAATTGACTAATTAGACAATATATAATTTTATACCTTTATTTGTATCGACCTTTGCCTAAAGCCATGTCAAGGTAATATGCTATTTTATTCTTCCTTTGCAGATCAAACTTGAAAATTCTTTCTCGACATTTTGTATCAAGTGCAAGGATGGCACGGTAAGAAAAGTAGTTACTATACAATGTATGTTTTTTCTCAAAATATAAATTCGATGATATAAAAAACTCTTACCTTAAACCTTACTTTGTTACTTAGTTAATTGAACACACGTTTATTCTGTTGCTTGAAATTGCGACTAGTGAAGATATCATGAAAATATGGATCTGTGTAAAATGGAATTGAAAATAACTGTTGTTTTCTATTTTAAAACAAAATTGTAAATAGGTATTCATTCGGTAATGATTTCGTCTAATTTTCTTCTTACTTCAAGGCTACGGTTCAAGATCTGCAGGCGCTACTGAGTGCATTTTGCTGTAATACAAAGGTATGTGCTCTCTTTTGATTTTATTGAACTGGTACCGTCCATAAGTCAGATCATGGAGGAGTATATGCAGTGAAGTTTGACATGTTAATAAAAGTACTTTGAGTAATTTGTTTGTGCAGGGATCACAAGTAGATCCACGAAATCCAAGGCATACATTACTTGAAGGCATTCCTCGGTTGATCAAAGAGTTCTTCCAATAAGATCACAATATATCACGCTTCAGTAAAAACTTTCAATAGGAAATACAGTCTGCTTTGAGCTATTATTTCATTTAAAGGACGGGTGAATGAAAAGTGTCATAGTAATACAAATTAATCAAACTCTCCGTCAAAATTGCCAGAATCGTATTCCTCTCAGATACTGGTTTAAGCAAAGAGAATCTTGATGCAGTTTACTTTTAAATTCTAGATTTAAAAAATATTAAAGATCAACGACTTACCTTTTTTTGTAGAGAGGGGCGGCAAAGGTAATTTGCACAGCGCTTTATCACTTTTAAAAACCATTCAGCTATATCGCTAAGCCTATAATGATGTACTAAATTTATGTTTCTTTCAATTTAAAGGGGGACTCATTTGATCTTCTCCAGTCGCTTGTAACACAGATGCAAGCAGATTACAAAGTAAGTACCTGCGAACCATTAAACAAACTAATTCGGTAGCGATAGAAAGAGACATTTTGATAGATACAAACAGGCGCGTTTTCCAAGGGTTAGCAATTGTGCACCCCTTCCTAAGTTTTCAATCCCACAAAGAAACAAAGTAGCACAACCTAATTGTTGATCTAATTTTAGAATTGATAGCCTAAGCATGTCTCAGAGTGAGAGTAAACATCAGTCATCCCTACATAGAAGTCGGCTTCAACGATCCAACGACGACACAATTTACATAATTACTACTATTATAACCATAATTACTATGACTATATGGATGTGATAAAGGTATAAACAATTAATTCAGTTGGTTTGTCTTGAAACATTTAATATTTGTAAGTTTTCTTATTTCAATTTCTAGATCAAACATTACACAATGGGAGTTCAGGAAGTTGGAATAAAATAATATTGTCAAAAAATTAATCTCCCCCCCCCCCATCTTCACTCGACTTTACATTTTATCCTTTTATATATGTAAAAGATTCTCCTTACATAACATTACTTGCTGTTCTTGCTGTGGCCAAAGAGGTTAATAATTGTATTATATAACCTAATTGTATTATCTAACCTAATTGTATTATCTAACCTTATTGTATTATCTAACCTAATTGGAGTTCAGGAAGTTGGAATAAAATAATATTGTCAAAAAATTAATCTCCCCCCCCCCCATCCTCACTCGACTTTACATTTTATCCTTTTATATATGTAAAAGATTCTCCTTACATAACATTTCTTGCTGTTCTTGCTGTGGCCAAAGAGGTTAATAATTGTATTATATAACCTAATTGTATTACCTAACCTAATTGTATTATCTAACCTTATTGTATTATCTAACCTAATTGTATTATCTAACCTTATTGTATTATCTAACCTAATTGTATTATCTAACCTTATTGTATTATCTAACCTTATTATTCACCTTACTGTACATTTGCAGACACTGCGTTGTATGATGACACTCTTCGCGGCCATTGAACCGAAGGCTAAAGTATGTTTTTAATGCCACCTCTGTTCACTGTTATTCTCTTCAATTTCTCTTTATTCCGATCGTAGAGATATATAATAGTTATTTAGTAGCATTCGATTAGATAAGAGGTATATGTTGGTTCTTCAACTACATTTGGTATTTGTGTCTGTCACATTAAATTGTTTGTAAATGGTCTCTTATAGTTGTCAGCGACGATTTGGTGGAGCACTTGATATGTTTTGAAAGTCGTCCATAAAATATTCCAAAAACGAATCACAATATAAAGTAGATTTATTTAGGTAATCATAAATATTTTTTCTGTTTAACATTATCTATTTCCAGGGTGTTGAAATACTACGAACAATAGTTGAAGTTAAACAGGTCAGTCTCTTGTATGTGGTATTTTTCTATCACTTAACATTACGAATAAAGCAATGACTTTAATGACCCCACATATAATGACGCATTATGTTGTATATATTTCTTAATTAAGTTGTCAAATGTTTCTATATATAGCTTTCAGATGACGAATATTTGGAGATAACGGGAGAAATGTTTTCAACTGAGCAGGTAACATTAACTGTTGTATCACAATACCACAATCATAGTCCCTTTGCGTGTATGTGTTGGTGTATCGATTAATACCTGGTTCCATCATGTTGTATTATGAACATCTAAGCTTTCACCTAAACTTATCTTTCAAAGATATAAGATCGCACAAATAGTGACTCTACTGAAGCTTAATAACGTCACTCTGATTTATAATCAACGTACAATGAATCCAATTTGTTATTAATTAACAATTTTTTACTGACATATATCAGTTGTAAACCTATTGTGCAGTCGTTAAAATCATGCATCGCAATTTTGAACTTGGACATCACGAAATGTACTTTACCATGTTTCTCCTTTACAACAGATCACAATTCAGCAATACGCTTTAATTACAAGCCCTCTTCTGAAGGAAGAACTGGTGAGTCTCCTTTCTCTACACACTCTTGAATACTTTAGGACTACCAATGTATCACCCAGACGCGTCCATTCCAGCGTTCACGTGTATGACAAGCCATACTTTACTTGCATTCCTTGGCTCAATAATCCATGTAGCATAATATTTTTACAGATTTCCCCCTTTTTATTTATTACATTTTATTTATTTTCTTTGAAGGTCCAATTCCAACGAATATATGATGAAATAACAAAATATACAAAGAAAGAAGACAAGGTAAGGATATAATTTGGGCTGTACGGCAAACACAACCCCTGTCTGTCTCTCAAGTGCAATTCCAAGCTTTTATGAAGTTTTATCTTGCGCATATTTAAACACTACCCTCCATGAGTACCCTTAAATAAATGTTAGGTGCAGAATAGGGTTTCAAAGTTATTTCAATTTCCTTGCCTGAGTATA
This sequence comes from Apostichopus parvimensis, assembly GCA_000934455.1. NCBI lineage: Eukaryota > Metazoa > Echinodermata > Holothuroidea > Aspidochirotida > Stichopodidae > Apostichopus > Apostichopus parvimensis. Next base: position 19,327 of record KN896515.1, read on the forward strand.
CTGAGTACACAGAAACAAAGCTTTTGTAAAACTGACAAGATATTGGTAATTTAATGTATAAACTTGCATATGATAAAAATAAATAAAACGAATGAATAATGCTAGTACGTGTTTTTATCTTTAATTAGGATCATTTATATATGTTCTAACTTAATTGTTTTTATTTTGCCACAGTACAAGCACAAGAAAATAACGGATGTTTTATTACATTACTTCATCTTAGGGGCTGTGAGTACATCATCATCATTATCATTATCAATCACCATCAGTAAGAATGAAACTTTACTTATGTTCGTCAATGTGACAACAGTTGTTGTTTGCAAGAAATTGAATGAAGCAGTCGTTTTAATGCTTGTACCTATCATACATCTTACAGCATTGAAGTATTTTTTAAAACGGTCCCTAGTGATTTTGTTCTGCTAACTGAACTGCTTATGTTAACCTTCTTAGTATACTTTACTGTCTCCTGTTTGCTTTTTTCTTCAAACTAGATATCAAATGACATCGTTTTCAAAAACATTAGCTTCCATGGCGTCGGTAAGAAGGTAATTATTACATTGCTGATTCACTGTTGTATGCTGAAGTGCATAAAGGCAGGGCCGTCGATTGTTTTGTCATATCTTGTGTAGCAGTTAAGTAAAGTTTTAACTAAGATATTTCACTTTGCGGACGTAATGAACTAAAATTCAGAGAAACAAATGTCGTTTAGATCATATTCTTTATGTCAGATTGTCACTATATTATTGAATGTTTGCTGAGATATTATTGAATGTTTGCTGTGCGACATACAATATTTATTTGAATATCTCAAGCGAAAAGAATACAAGTTTTCATTTATGATTTTTTTGTTTTGAGAAATGCACATATCTTTGTAACAGGATATCACTAATTTCAAATTTAAATGATGTGATTCAAGATTCATCGTTCCTTTGTCCAACACCTTTTACGACCAATGCCTAACTTTCTTTATCTTCCTTGGTTGTTTACAGGTTCCGTATCCGTATTTGTTACAGTCAATTCATGAATGTTATATAAAGGTTGGTTCTTCAAGTATCGTGGAAATCTTTGTTTTTGCATAGACCTTGCAACCGAACCTTTTTATGTCAAATCCACGGTACCTGATTCTCAATGTACTCATGTGCTGATTAACGTCTCTGTTTAATATTTATGTAAAGTCTTTGTTACTTTTCAATACAGGAGCCTGAACGGCAAAATGTGTACACCTTACTACAGCAACTAGTGAGCAAAGTATTGGTATGTACAAATGTGTGTATATATATAAGTGTCTCTTGAAGATACAATTAATATTTAATGAACGCGATATGTCAAGAGGTGATATATTCATGTCCACTTCATAATATAAGCCTAATGCTGTCAACATTAATTGATCATATAACGTATAGAATCTGATTGGTCTTACTGCGGGTGGAGTCATAGTTTATTGTTTCATTTTCGCCTTTCGAAATCTTGCATGTAAACATCACTCTGACAAAGTTGTCTCACTGGTTTTTTAAACGAATAATTAATACATAGTCATCTATATATCTCTTGAATTATAAGGGCATATTTACCCAGACTGACACTTGCTTTAAAACCCTGCAAAATATATGTTCATTTAAATATAGCATCAAACAATCCCTCTCGGGGAACTACAGAGTACCACAATTATGTGTTCCATGGGGGACTTCCAATAGAGGGCACCCACAAACCGGTGCACGAAACTATATTTTCAGGCTACCACGCAAGACCCCATTTACTCACCTGGGTTAAGAGAGGCAGTGGAGATTAAGTGCCTTGCTCAAGGACACAATGTAACCATCTGGTCTGGATTCGAACATATCATACACTGCTATGTGCTTTTTAATTAATTATTTTTGTAATATTATTACTGTACCGTTCAACATAATGACAACATATCCTACTGTTATTATTTATATAATTATATATCTTATTCTCATATACTAGACAACGGAAGATGATTTCAGGGAGAAACTTATAGAATCGTTGCAAAACAACAAGGTAAATGTATATAGATTAAGATGTATTCGTCTTGTGTCAAAGTTGGCGATTTACTGTTGTTTCTTTTACTGGAGCAAGATGTTACCATATACTGCTGTGTCCATTTATATATTTTTAATGGTTTTACTGTAAGAGCAAGAAGTTATGTTTTCAAAAATCTTTTTAGTTTAGTAAAAAAGAAACAATGATAACCAGGGAAGCATCAAGGATTCTATGGAAAAAGAGCATTATAACACAGAACCATCAAATGATGTTGCAAGCCTTACAACAACTTGCTAATGCTTCGTAACCATTGACAGTATTTTTCTCCAACACAAACGACACGTGGATATGATTTCATTTATTTACATCTCTGCCCCTATCATGTAATATTCCCAGTAAATGGCGTAACCTAAAATCGTCGTTGAACCATTGAAGCCATTCTTGTCTTAAGACAAGCAAATATTTCAAATCCCAATGGTATATTCCTAGGGAGGTCTAACTAACTATTCCTGCTATGGAACACCAATGTCTTTGTTCAGACATTCCACGTCAGTTTCCGTTGTTCATGTATTTAGCAAGTTAGTTTCTTTAAATAAATTCCTCTTAATCATACAAAGAACTCTATTGCCTGTTGTGGCTGCACCAATGTACTGCCAAGTAAGCTGCATAGTAGCACAAATATTAAAACAAGACCCTTTTCACCAAGAAGCTGCTAAATCATCTCTCCATCCACACTTACACGAGAAAAAGAATACAACCTTGATTTTTTTATCAAGAATGTTTCAGTCAAGAGTATAGTTGAGCCTTAAAGAAATAACAAAGGATTATTATCAATGTGTTTAACAAGATACATTTCTTTTCAAATATCATTTTCCAATTCAGGACGTGACAAGAGTATTTTTACAAGTCTTGGTCTTCAGTTTTAACAAAAACACAGTAAGTTTTAGCTTTGTAATTGTGTGATTGTGAGTGATGCTTCTTAACTTAGTGATCGGCTATTTTAGTTTTTATTCGTCTCTTTTAGGATTACCGTTCTAGTTCTACGTTTCATTAAGAAGACAAGACCTGACGACCTAAAAGGTCTTCGATGTTTGGTTTCGCTGTTCTTTGAAAGTACTTTACTGCAGAGTCGTCAGGTTTTGACTTTTCTATACAACTATCTCAACTCAGTCTACGAACATTCATTCATAAATTAGATGTTAAGTTGCCCCAAGATAACAATTTAGTTTACATGTACACAACTGTTGCTTTGAAGTTTTTTCTTCCCCCTTTCAGTTCCCAAGAGAAGCGTTTTCAGATATTATAGTAGGGAGCATTGAGGGTGAAATGGTAAGTAGATTAGCTGCTGCACATGAATGTGGAAAAATGCATATTTAAATCCTTCTGGTCATAATCATTATATACAATTCAATCAAAGACGTCAAGGCGATGTTGTGCAAAAGCATTTATCTTAATTGTCACGCATCTGTTCAAACTCTATTTTGTTGCGCTTCAGATACAAAAGCCTGATTACCATAAGACAATTGTTTCATTTGAAAAAGAAAGCTGGGTGAGTAACAACAATTAATTTTAACAACTGCCGCTATATATTCAACTGAACTTATTAATAGCTTAATGTTCTATTTATAACTACAATAAGACCGCGTAATTTGTGAAGTTGTTGATTATCCGTCCTATCTCTCCCTTCTAATCGAATGATTCTTTAATTGGGAAGAGGGATATAACTCGACATAGTTGTACCGGAATCTTCCAGACATTCATATTCAACAATAAGTCCCAAGCCAGTAACGTGATGCTCACATTCTCAATGGACACAGTTTACTTTTCTTCTATTACAGCTCTCGACAAAATCATTTTTGGAACTGTTACATATGAGCTTAAAAGAAAAATTCGTAAGTTAATAAACTTCATTGAATGCTACATGTTCGTTTTTTTCCTGAGTCGGGTCTCATCATACGGAGCTGCTTAATACAAGCTCAATATTTTATTTCTCGTTTATAAGCGGTGGAATGGTGGCCTGAAGGAGCTCTTAATAGAGCTCGAACAGGATACAACTGGTAAACAAGGAATGGTGGCTGTTTAATATTTTGTCTTCTGAGTTATTTTAAAGACATGAATGTAATGCAAAAGAACCTGTGCATAACTTGCTATTGAAAAGCGCAAGAATGGTGATTTTAAATGTCTTAGTTAAATATACCAGAGCTAATGTTAAAAACAGTCTGCTGTGTCTAACACTTCGCAATATATTTAATCACGGGTCTTAGCATGGGATGAATGCAACCAAATTTCATCGAGATAATAAACTTATATACATGTCCACGATAATTATTGTCCACACTTGATAAAATACCATGAACTACTTAAGCTGAAAACTGACAATGACATAATAATAACCTATTATGTCTTTAACTTGAGAAACGGTAAGTGAAAAAATAAACATTATTTTAATATAAACCGTAGAATATTAAAATATTTAAATGCTATCTACTGCAGTACTTTTCTCAATATTTAATCAGTTGTTATATACATTTTGAACTTTATTTCAAAACCACATGTGCATGCTTTTACCCGTTTGAAATTCCTCATGCGATAATCTTTGCTGTGTTCCACCACTACTACTAACCATTTCACTAAATATCAATATTTTTCCATATTGCAGATTACGGATGGAATCTATTCAGTTGAAATACAAAATCTTATTAAAGAAAAGAAAGTATGTGAAAGCGTTTCTTCCTTTTCAATTGTTAAAGATGTGTACATCATATCACTAGCCTGACCATGAAATCATTATATTCATTAATATATATTCGTAAATGAGTTGGCAACGTACTGTATATTTGCTTGAAGAAAGCATATTATACAGAAGCTGTGAAAGTTACTCTTTAAACGAAGAGAGATTTTATACTATATTTAAACTGATGACATAAGTCGAATCCAATGTTGAAAATTGCTTCCATTGGGCGACAGGATCCAAACTGTAATGCTAAATAACGTTCAAACCTGACCAACATTTTTTCTCTGGTAACTTTGGATAACGAGTTATTTGAACTATTCTGTCGTGTTATTTCCTTTTGACTATCTCGAAAATAGCTAACTGTTCACAAATACTAAAACCCAATTACTTGAATTTGCTCTGCAGCTAAAAGTTCGTGATATTGTCAACCCAGAGCTAAAGATAATATTGAAAGAAAATCTCGTAAGTTCCTTATAAATTATAAGTTTCAATGTACCACTTTATATACAGGCAAATATATATATAGGATTTCCGGTGCACGACGAATGGACTTTTACCAATGTTTCTAATAAATATTTCCATTATAATACGAGATGAACCTTTCATGATATAAATGTTGTAACATGAAGAAGTGCAATTGCATTTCTGGAAACAAATCCAGATACTAGTATTCCAATTCCTGTGCCCGTAGCTGACGGCGATCTCTATATACCGTTCTAACGTTTCTTCAAGCTACATCATCCTGTATACTGTGTATCCAGAGAAGACATCCCTGTTTCATTCAATACAACTAAAAAATCTTTGTATTGATCATTGAGGGCATGTGGTAGAACACCACAAATAGTCAATGTACTCCATAAATACTTCAAAAGCATAATTTGGAAATAGGCTCGTAAAAGGTTCAATCTAATTTCAGATGTCAGAACACGTATTTGAACAACTGCTGAATGGTTACATTCGAACTGATGCAGTAAGTAGCTTCTGTTCATTTCACTGAACCCCTGTGTTTTTGACGGCATAGGAATTTTAATAACATTCAATTGGATTCTGCATATGATGTATATGCATGAAAATATATATGTTAGCGAAATAAGATCAACAACTTTTCACTGAGTTTACGTTATTCTTAAACCTTTTCATGACATATTGTTTTGGAGGCACCTGATTATTTCCATACAGAAGATTTTTATGAGCTATATCAGTCTTCCCTGTAAAATTAGCTTTTCACGGTTACTTATATGCACCTGTCGAAGTACTACTATTGCTGCACATCACAGCTGAGAGGAGTAATAATGCCATACCCCACCCAATTAGCTGAGCACATTAAACAAATTACAGGATCGTATGTAGTTATGGCTTGGTCAAAGGTGTGGGTAGAAGGGATAATTCGGTGAGGGTCGGAAAGTTTCGTATATATATAGAGTTGAAAATCATTTCGTTTTAATGTAATAATGTTTGTTGCTTTCATTAGTGGAACAAAGAAAATTGGATTCGCTACGTGGCTTCACTTTCACTTGAAAAATTGGTAAGTCGATAAACTGTTGGTTTCCTAAATTAAATTATACTTCCCTGATTCGAGTACTTTTACGAGTTTGAACCATGTGTTTCTAACTTGTTAAACCTTAGTCACTTGTCAATGAATATTTTTTAATATGCTTGCGTCTGTCACCAATCTATCATGATTCCGAATCAAGCTTTGTTTTAGGAACTGTTATATAGGATATAGCACTGGCACTGGCATCAAACAAACTTATTCACTCTCAAGCCCAGTCCCCTTAACACCGAGACTGTTACCGTATGATCATGACGATGGTACATCAAGAACAGGTACTGAACATTATCTTAGCAAAATGGCAGGAAGCCAATCACAATCAAGTTTTCTTTCTCTTTATATAAATACAATTTTGCCCTTTATGAAGTTTCATGTTTTCGATTTCCCGGGATATAATCAATGTCGTCAAATACCACTGCTTTCCAGGTGGCCGTTCTTCGGGCTAATTGAACGCAATTAGTAAGACTTGATTAATGTAGTAACGTTAAGTTATGAAAGTCCTTAATCAATTACGAAGTAAAAAATACACAAACTAGCCTACATGATGAATTTGGATAGTGCAAAATTTTCTACAAGGTGCATATGTTTTACCACTTATGGAAACAACACACCCTTTTCTCTTTTGTGGCTTTTGATTCATTCAAGTATTCAATCGAGCTGTACAACTTATATCAATTAACAACAGGTTTCAATTGTTGTTTTTTACGTTCCGGGCCGACCCATTCATCACCGTTTTCTGTTTCCATTCATAGATCGGAGAAAACATGAAGGACAAACTACTTAATCACATTAGAAAATCGTATAAGGTAATTTGTGTTTTCCAAGATACGTTCTGTGACCTCAGTGCGAGGTTGATTTTCGTTGTAAGAAGTTGACTAAACTGTTACCAAATCGTTTGCTACATAAATTCTATTTACGTTGAAACAATTAACACCAAACTTCTCCCTTTTCAATGAATGAAGTACTGATTTATGTTTATACGTTACATGATTGTATCGCAAAAAAATTCTTTCAACGAATCGACCGACATGCTGCTATATGTTTACAGTGTTAACATAAACGTATAGTTGTATTCCTTTACAACCAAAGCTATAAACAAAGTCAAATTTACTTTCTTTCCTTCTTTTGCTACCACAATAGATGAATAAGGGTGAAATGAAAGCTATACTAGATTCGTCCGGTCTGGTAAGTTTGAATTCATTGATTGGTGCTAAGACACTATGTTTCAGTGTATATGACACCTAAAAAAAAACACAAAACAAAAGAAAAAAAAAAAAAAAAAATATGTGTGTCACACGCGCCCCTACACACAGACACATGTAGACAGAAACAAACAGAAAAAAAAAAATACACAAAAATGCACACAAAAAAAACAAAAAAACACACAAATTTTCTCCACATTTTTTTGTGAATACACGTGTGGATCATTTCCTTTAAACATGAATGTAAACGGACAATAATTGTTTTTCTTGTATCCGTGTAGATGGACTTGGAAGCTCGGCAAACGTTTATGAACAGCATGAAGGTATTATAAAGTAAACTTTCTTACCAGAACAAATATCTTATTTATATGTTAACCACACTGTTTCCAAGCCTCGTCCTTTGTTGAATGCAAAAAGTTCCACTCACTCGACTCATCATGATCGAGAAGCTATTGCTACTAATCTTTCCCGAAATTAACCTTTCATTTCATTAGAGATGGAATATGCTTGTAAATTCCCGTTAACATTATCTAGCGCATCTGCAGTTTCTTTCACGTTAACCTCCGGTGGTGGATATAGACAAGACTTATAGTAAACAAGCTCTCTTAGTCACATATGCGAACAAGTTGCCGCTCATTAACAACTACCATTCAAGAGAGTAGCTAACAGTACTGTTAATAATTACAGACTTTCACCAATCTCAGTCTCAATCTTCTTCTTTTTTACATTTCTAAATATTTCAGTTTTAAAGAAGATGGATACTTTTCTTGACAGCGGTTAGGTACGGACACAGTACGTCACGTGACAGCCAACGAAATACCGTCACATTTATATTTCATATACAAATTCCTCCTCATAGGTACCAATACATATTAGCGTTATGAACAACGCAGTCCCTCGAATGTTTTTCCCGAAAACGAAACACGAATTAAAAGTATTGGAAACTTTTTAAAAATGATGTTGCCAAGTGATGTCATTACTTTAACGTATAATATTGTAGTAGACTAGTGTAAAATATAACTGTAATTATGCAAATGAAATGCAAAATAATTGTTTATATTTTATATCCTATGTCTTGATTATTGTATACCTTATGTACTTTCGGTACCTTTGCCTCTTACGCTAAATTTAATATTGGTTTCAAAGAAAGAAGTTCATATAAGTCTATGGAAAAAAATACATACTAAAATGAGTTCAAATCTATGTTTTTTGTTCTTACGTTAGATTAATGCCAAACACGAAGGTTACAGTATTACGGTTTTAAGGTTACGGATATTGGACTAGAGAAGACCACAATATCATAAGCTTCTGGTGGATTTTGTTGCGAGAATGTTCAACAACATTTTTGTATTATAATTGTTCATCTGGAACATGTTGGACATTTTCCTACATATATAGAACGTTCGTACCATATTCATATAGTTTTGGAAATGTTTGTACATTTTGCAATTAATATTTATTGTATATTCTGCTTTCGACAAAATGTTTTTGATTGTTACGTAATTTGCAATAAATATTTGTATCTAATGTAAAGTACTCACAAATCACGTGAATTGAATAGGGTTAAAATTGATGTAGTTAGTAATTCATGTATGAACCGCTTTAACATAAACGTTACGTCACCTTCTTTGTCATTTAAAGTTGATCTGCTCTCTTCGTTTAACGGTGACGATAATGATGACTTTTTAAAATTGTAAAACCACCATTAATGGTGTCGTAGACTAGACTTAATAAATGGTATTGACCCACCCAACTCCAAAGGAAATATATAACCTGCTTCTACACTTAATGGAAGACTATTTGGACCGGCATTTAGATTTTCGGATAGTTTAGTTGAAGTGCGTCTGAAAAAGCTGATTACAAACTGCAGAGTAAAATAAAAATAGATGACGGAAGTAACAGTCATTTAGTTGCCACAGTTTTATTCCAACGTCTATACAACATATTCAGGAGTCGATGCAGAAATTGTCTGTCCGAGTAAACACAATTACTAACCAGGTCAAAAATATGGAAGACCGACTAGATCATCAATATCGTGAGAGGAACAGATCAGAATCTCGCGATCGCTCATATCGCAGTAGATATGATCGTTCACAAAGCTCTAAGCGTGGCAAAGTACCTGGCTCACCACGATACGAATATTCAATCTAAATACTAACTTGTTCAGACAAAACAGGCTACCTTTAACTTATCGTAGTAGTAGATATAAGTTTGTTATTATTGATCATGTCAGCAAGAATATACAATACTTGATCAAAGGACAGAAACAATTACAAAGTGTTTCCTTTAAAGGTTATATTCATTAACATTCCAGACAATTTCCGTACCGATCAAGGTCCACGATTTGAAAGGAAACTGAAAAAGATTCAAATAGCATTCTCTTTTTTGTCTTGTTCTTTAATGAGTTTATTTGAAGTCACTGAACTACCATTTTACCGCTTGTTTACTTGTCAACATTTAAAAATACATGCGTGTTATGTCAATCTCCTTTTCATTGTTTTGGCGGAAAGTGGAATATAACTGTGATCTAACTATAGATAAAATATCAATTAAGAAAACCTAAGTATAAGGTAGCTAAAAATCAATGTATTTGCGCTTCAAAAATACAATAATTTACCATTTGCTTTGTGTATTCTTGCAACAAGGACATGTTTATCCCACGTTCAATTTTAATGGTCACAATCATAAAGAGTACTGGTTTGTTAAATAAAAGTCAAGGAGCATATAATCCAACTAGGAATATTATGTCAGCTTGCATTGCATTGTATAGGATTAGTTTGAAATATAGAACAAACCATCAGGCATTGGTGTTCACAGTTTTATTTTTACTGCATAAGGTAAAGAGGGGGAAATATGAAATTATGGCGATGGATCTTTAACAAACGGTGAATATTCTTCATATTAATACAAACATACTTCTTTTCAGAATGCATGTTTGTCTCTTTTACATGAACAGCTATTCCTATTTTTACATATTTTTACATAAACACGTCAGAACAAACTCTGCAAGCTTATGAGCATAAATTTATGTCGATCAGGCATTCATGGAACCACAATTATCACGTTTAA